>CAHIKZ030000551.1:305000-325000 GCA_903632075.3 Acanthosepion pharaonis
ACAATTGCAATTTTTAATTGATTTGGTAATATAAGCCAGAAGCCAGAAGTCGGCAAACCTTTTGCTAACTATGTACTGACTTAGGGTTTGCCAACAGCATACATATTTTTTCATACAAGGTCAGTATACCTGTTCTACGATATGTTTTATATAGCAATATATACAATAATATGTAAACCGCATTAATAGAAATAAACTGTTTTTTAAAGTTTTTTTTCTTAGCAGCAGACCTAGCAATTGATTCAATATAATCTTTCCTCTTCATGTCAGTGGGAAACGTTAACCCAAAAAGGCGTAGTGAGTCATTCATCAGGAGGTTAGCATCAGCCATGTTGACGGAAGGGTTTCTCTTAGATCAGGGCAACATTTTACTAACTATGTGTCGACTTTGGGTTTTAAAATCATTCAGTGTGCCAACAGCATACATATTTTTATACAAGTGGTACGCGTACCTTAGGTTGCCGACCCCTGGAGTAGAAT
Organism: Acanthosepion pharaonis; assembly: GCA_903632075.3. NCBI lineage: Eukaryota > Metazoa > Mollusca > Cephalopoda > Sepiida > Sepiidae > Acanthosepion > Acanthosepion pharaonis. The sequence goes on from CAHIKZ030000551.1 coordinate 305,481, forward strand.
ATAGAGAAGAATAATCCATATAGGATATATATTGTAGATGTTATGGTAAAGTTGGCATTTTCCTTCTGAGGAAACATTCGGTGTTCATTGACTGAGCAACAAGTTGAAATATAATCAATATTCAATATAATCTTTCCTCTTCATGTCAGTGGGAAAAGTTAACCCAAAAAGGCGTAGTGAGTCACTCACCAGGAGGTTAGCATCAGCCATGTTGATGGAAGGGTTTCTCTTAGACCAAGGGTCGGCAACCTTTTGCTAACTATGTGCCGACTCCATTGCGTTGTAGTAGTTATTGCTTTGGATTTCATGATGTCATTTGCAGCTGCGTGCCATTGGCAACTGCTCGGCGTGCCACATGTGGCACGCGTGCCGTATTGTTGCCGACCCCTGATATAAACTGCGTGATATTTATGCTCAAAATGATATCAGAAAGAGCGATACAAAATGATGTATACTTATGTTTTATAGATTATGCAAAAGCGTTTGAAAAAGTACATTATAAAGAACTGCTAAGTAAGCTTGATTTATTTGGGAAGCATATTAGAATAATCCAAAATTTAAATTGGAAGAAAACCGCCTGCAAACCGGATAGAAAATGAATTCAATAAATACATAAAAATAGAAAGAGGCGTGAGACAAGAATGTATTATTTTCACTAGACTTATTCAACCTTTACAGTGAAACAATCCTGAGAGAATTAAAAGTCCGACTAAAATTCATTATTTACAGCCAGGATCTTAACAACATTAGATATGCAGATGACATAGCGTTGATAGAAAACACAGAAAGAAACTGCAGGAACTCCTACAGAAATTAGTAAATGAAAGTGAGAAAAAAGGACTATCTATCAATTGTAATAAGAGAGAATGTATGATTGTCAGCTCAATAAACAAATGACAAACTGAAGATACTTCACAAGCAAATTCTAAGACTGGTGTGACATGGATTCCTACCTTTCCCAAAGGTATTTGCGCGTAAGTGAATGTAATGAACTCTACTGGAATTCGAACTCGGCTCTCCGATTTCTCATTCCATGCCGATACCAGTTTTAAACTGTATTTCATGCAAATTTATATGTGAAATAATGTATGTTGATTCTGAACTCAAGTGGGTGCGTGCGGGTGTAAACATAAGTAAAATTATCTAATATATAAATATAAATCGTCTGTTTGTGTGTTCGGGATTTTCTTAAAAAATTAAGAATTTGACTCATAAAATCATATCTAATCTGGATTAGTATCTTCAAGGGGTTATTTTTATTTGGACATATCTTATCATCATCTAAATTGAATCCTCAAAACCGTAAATAGTTATGCGTTATTAAAACTGTACAACTTTAGATTATTAATAATTTTCATGAGTTGTAGCTGTTCTAAATTCTAAAATTTTACAATCACACGACTTTTTTACAACGGTCATCAGTTTAACGAAAACGTCAGTTTAAAGAAAAAATATGGGTTAATATCGTTAATTATATAATTTTATAACTAATATCGATAATGTATTACATTTTACAAAGCTAACAGATTATTTTAATTTAAATTTTTTATTTAAATTTGTTCTAATCGTGGCTTAGCAATAGAAATTAAGTAACCAATACATGGAATTTAAATCTGGTATTTTATTATTCTAATTACCTTTTCCGTGAAATCATTCAAATTTTCAAACGTTTTATTGGACACTTGTTATAAAAACACCTTTTTTATGTTTGTTGAATTATGCAAATTCTAGCACAGCGCAGAATTTGTAAAATACACAACAAATTCACTGTCAAAGATTTGAAGAGTTAAAAACCTAATCATTGCTCCATGAAATTTTGGTTAACTGCGTATGTTAATTCCCCATTAAAACTTCATTTTTTTTTTTAAATTATTTCTCATGATTTATTTCTGACTGAAAATTTCTGCATAAATTAACAGACATTATACTTCCTTGAAAGGCAAATATATAAAATCGACTGTTTATGCTAATGTTTTAATAAAGTTCATGTAAAGGTAATTCATTGTGGTAACATGTTGTGGCATAGATTTTAGCTTTGAAAAATATGCCGTTTTGATGTCGTACAATTCTCATTATGACATTGTGATTATCTGTATATTTTTCTCATTCTTGTAGATTTTCAGCGCGAAAATGTATGTCGGTTTTGTTTTACTGGTTCTAGTCCTGTTTCCTCATTGCACCATCTCTAGTTACGCAGACATGCCGCCAGAAATCAAAACCGGTGACCCAAAAGATGAACACGGAGGAATAAAGATGGGAATACCCTCAGACTACTGCGATAATGCAAAGGTATTTATTCTAATTTAATTTTTTTTGTCTTTATTCATTTTTATTTCCACACATATTTTTCCTGTTATCTTTTTACCCCTTTTATCTTTACTTCTTTCGCTCTCAATTTTACTTCCACAGATCATTTTATCATCTTTTCTCTTTCACTTTTACTTCTCTGTTTTTTTTCTAGTTTTTTAATATCTTTCTTTTTTGTTAGTTTTTCTTCCATCCATATTCTCCTCCATTTTTTACTTCCATCTTTTTATGTACTCATCTTCATGACATTAACTGTTGTACGTCACCATTCATAGACCTTTATATTGGCGGACTGTTAAATGTCTGCGCACGCATATATCTTGGCGGCCATTTAAAATGATACCTTGTTTGGGTTTTTGTTTTTTGTTTTTTGTTTTTTTTTTCATATAATAAACTATAATTTTTAACTATAAACAATAATCATTGGTTATAATTTTAGAAAGTAGAAATTTCATTGAAATATGTTAGAAATTTTCGATGATTTAATCTGAAATCAAGAAACTACGAACTTTAAACAAAATGGTGACCATATGGATATATGGAAAAAAGTCATTTAAACCCATATTCTCCCGGTTTCAGTTTAAACTATTTTTTCTCTATATATATATATATATATATATATATATATATATATATAAACTGTAATTATAAAATATAATTTTTTAAGGTAAAAATTTCACTTAAATATGTTGGAAATTTTCCAAGTTTTCATCTGAAATCAAGAAAATACAAAATTTATGCAAAATGACCACAATATATAGAAAAATGAAGATGTCGGTTTAACCCTTATCTTCTAGGCTTTGGTTTAAACTGACACTTTCTTTTTCCATATGAATCAACCATGAGTCGGAAACCCCCGACACTCGGGCCATATCCGATCCACAAAGGATTGTTGTCTGCTCCGTCAACTTAACACCTGGGCAGTAATTATCTAATTAATTTATGAAGCAAGTGACAGAAAAAAATTACAGTTACAATGCGACGATTTTTTTAAGCCAAAATTTAATCCCGAATCCACTGCTGACTTCTACAAAAAATATGTTTTGCCAAATGAAAAATATAAAAACCTGTTGAATAATACGAAAATAATGGTACCATATGCTTGTGAGCAACTTTTTTCGAAAATGAAATATATTAAAAGTCGTTTAAGAAAAATATTGGGTGATGACTTAATGAATTTGCATTTTTTGTTAATTGTGTTAGTTGTTATCCCGTTATTCGTGTAATAACATAAGGTATTTTGTTTGAATAATATAACATTAACTTCATTGTTTTCTTTAAAGCTCCAGGCCAAGACAGCCTTCTGGGCGGAACGGTCTGAAGTCGAGACAATTTACATTTGATATCATGGCCCTTCTCCGAGACACTGAATACCTTTTATGGCTGCTCTAACCAAAAGGTTTCCGACCTCTTGTCTAAACTATAATTTTTAAAGTAAAAATTTCACCAAATATTTTGTAAAATTACCGTTTGCATCTGAAATGAATGCAGAAAGCACTACATTTAAAGTTTTTAAACAAAATGCTCACAATAAATTAAAAAAAAAAGACAGCGTCTGACCCAGAAAGTTATGCATTGGTCTTAAACTGTATGCAGATTTGACGCAGGCGCGTTTTCATTTGTTCCAAATGTAACTGAACATTATTTATTTATTTATTTTATTTACTTATTTTTATTTAGGCATTTTTTTTTATTTTTGCTTATTCATTTATTTTATTTATTTATTTTTATTCACATTTATTTATCTTTTATTTAGCAAATTTTATTTATTTATTTTTTATTTATTTATATTTTATTTAGTACATTTTATTTATTTTTATCCATTTATTTTTACTTATTTATTCTTATTATTTATATTTTTTTATTTTTTTATTTATTTGGTTATTTCTATTTATTTATTTTCATCCATTTATTTTTATTTAGCTATTTTGAGTATATTATACATATCTAAGTGATATATTTTGTTGCTGAAGAAACTCCATTATATATAATCAAATTACCATAGAATTTGCTGAATTTACTTAGGTCAATTACTTTTATACCAGTTTAAAAGTAAAATCCTCTACTTTTATCTGATATAAAGAAAGTAAACGTTTGTAAACGTAATAAAAGAAAAGATAAACAAAACCGATGTGCAAACTCAGTTGTTTAATACTTGTAGTGCCTGTGAAGACAAACTTTATAATATTCAAATGCATATTTTAATTTTAAGAAAATATTTTGAGTTTGTATAAGGCTGAGATAAAGTAAAAACGTGACCTTGTAAAAATATTCAACTAGTACGCAAAGAAAAAAAGAAAGGAAAGGATATAGTTTTAATTAGTATATTTGAAGGTCATTTAAAAGTTTTACTGAAATTTCAGTACAGTGTAACCCGGATATAAGAGAGTTGTCGGGACCGGAAAAGAAGTCTCTTATATCCGGGTTTCTCTTATATCTGGGTTTGGTCTATTTTATATGCATTAACAAAGGCTCTAATTTGGGACCAGAGAAAATCTCTCTTATATCCGGGTTTCTCTTATATCCGGGTCTCTCATATCCGGGTTACACTGTATATCTACCGCATGGAAACAAGCATGTATTTTCTGCATTTATTACAAATTTCGATTTGACTTTCTCTGGTCGTTTGCAATCATGAAACTTTTTGTAAGCCTTTATATACTATAAATTCCTTTTTCTGAATGTTTTAGTGGACGGGACTTCTTTTCAAAAAATAGCATATTAAAAACAAAAGTATTAGAGACTTACAACTGACATTGAGGATTAACACTGCCGCCTGAAGGTGTGACGTCATCAAATATTAACTCGATAAATCGACGAATTGAAACTTTTTTTTTTGTTCCTAAAGCTTTCAAGATAAGGAAGCCAAGTTCATTGAGTTTATAAAAAATAACTTTTGTAAGATACTTTCGTATTTGTTTTAAAATTAAGATTTTTTTGTCTCACTTGACAACTTTTTTCTAATTCTTGAAAACTTTAAAGAAATTTCGCAAATAAATGTTTGTTTTGTCTTTATTTTTCCTCTATTAACATATCTTTAAATGTGAAAAGATACGTTGCTTAGTATTTTAAGACTGTAAGACCCAGGAATCACTCGAGGCACGGTCTTAATGAGTAAGAGGTACAGTTTATGCGGATATGTGAAGAAGATAACGGTTCACACTAGAGTTGATCGGGAAAACGTCCTCTTGGGAGGTCTGGCGTGGTCTGGCGGAGATGGCATAGGGACGAAATTTATTGAGAGTTACAAAGAATAGGGGGAAGTGGAGAGCCATGATCGCCTACGTCCTGAAAGAACATGGCACATAAAAAGGTAGAGGAAAAAAGAAGAAAAAATATGCATGATGTACGTGGAGGAATTTGGACAAAGCATCTTGGAATATGAAAAAGGCGAGAAATCTGGGCAGTTTCAATACAAGAGAAACGGGGAAGATTTTCTTATTTCAATTTATTTGATTTTTTTTCCGTACCTGGTTTTATTTACGTATTTATTTTTGAATGTGTAGTGTATATAATGGCTTGTAACCATCTTTTGCTAGCATGAACAGTCGCTGACCAAGATTAGTACTGAATATTGAATTATTTGTACGTATCTTTTTCCAAATATCCTGTACATTTTTCACCAAAAAAAGTTAAAATACTGATCATTAGACAAAAGTTTGTTTTAACTTAGCAGTTGTACATGGGAAGGGAGATAATTGGAACGAGTGTTGAAAAAGTGGTAATTAGGGAAGTTACCCTTCTGTTCGATTTTACCTTCATAGAATATATCGCAACTGATACAAGTTAAAACATAATAAAATTTAATCTACTGGGTATCCCCTATTTTTCCTGTTTAGGATTGGCTTTCCGGTTCATTCTAAAGTCTACTTCAGCTCTATACTTCTAACGTCTCCGCCTAGACTCTGAGATTTTATTTACTGATTATTTACTTTTTTTCTTTTTCCCTCAATAGGAGTAGATAGGTTCGCTTATTGTCCGTTCACTCTGCTTTCCAGTTTTTTGGGCAGGAGTAGAGGTTTATCCTTTGTTTCTTGTTTAGGATTGGTTTCCGGTTCCTTCTAAAATCTTTTCCTTCTCTTTCTCTTCTAGTAGCCCTTGCATTTTAATGGCATTATCATCTTGCTTGGGGTGAATTCATTTTTTAAAAATTACAGGACAGACTGGAAACTATAGCTTTGGTTGAGATAAAACTCTGAATTCAAGCCACCCTGGAGAAGGTTAGGCTCGTCAGACTATCTTGCCCCAAACATGCTACCATTGCTATGGTTGCAATGCATATGTAGTGCCCCCTACAACCTTAACTCGTGATCGTGAGTGACTTGTACTTCAATGTTTACCCCAATATCACAATATACAATCACAATCAGTATAATAAGAATTAATAAAAAACAATATTTATTAAAACTAAAAGGCGGGAATATGGAACAATATCAGAATTAAGAAATTAGAATAAGAGAAAATGTAAAAATAAGATTGCCACTACGTTTCCATGAGGACCCACGACTAGACTTAAGGAATTGTTTAGCAAATGCATATCTCTTATGGACACTGTGGTACTTCAATTGTACCAGACGTTAATAAATATACAAAGTTGAAAACAGAAGACTTCGTTTTTTCTTTCTTTCTTTTTTTTTTTCCACAGACAATCTTTTCCTCTATCGAACACAGCAGCTTCGAACAACGTCGACAGGTCATCTATTGAAATTGAATTGAATAAATTTCTATTTACCTGATTCACTAAATACTGTATATTATCGACCCGTTTGCTATTCTTCACGAGTATCATTTATTTAATTTACTTTTCTTTATTGAAATGTTGATTTTAAAAAAAAGTTTACGTTCTTTCAGGACTTGATTAATGTTGACTGGAACGATTCCAAAGAAGATTACACGTGTTATTCAGGAAAGATTGTTCCCAAATCTAAGGTAAACTTTTAAATCGTTTATTCACTCAGCAATTTTATTTTGGATATTCTCTAAGATTCTGACACTGAATGACACTTACTCTTTGAATGCAGCAAACTAAAAATTATTGTTAAATCATCTGTTTCTGTAGTTGTAGTTTGTTTTACAAAAAAATATACTAATTTTTATGAGGTCAAACCAGAATAAGGCTGTTATAAAAATTATTTATTGCATTTCTGTCAGCCGTTGCAACAATCTTTCTTTCGTTGTTTCTTTGTTTGTTTGTTTCTTTCCATTATAATAACCATTCTGTCCAAATTCTTTGGTAATTAATGCTAACCTTTATATGTTATAGTCTTCTGTATCACTTGAATGTCTTTCTTTCTTTCTTTCTTTCTTTCTTTTCATTATAATAATCATTCTGTCCAAAAGTCTTTGGTAATTCATGCTAACCTTCATATGTTATAGTCTTCTGTATCACTTGAATACCTTTCTTTCTTTCTTTCTTTCTTTCTTTCTTTCTTTTCTTTTCATTATAATAATCATTCTGTCCAAATTCTTTGGTAATTAATGCTAACCTTTATATGTTATAGTCTTCTGTATCTTTTGAATGTCTTTCTTTCTTTCTTTCTTTCTTTCTTTCTTTCTTTCTTTCTTTCCACCTTTCTTTCTTTCTTTCTTTCCGCCTTTCTTTCTATCCACCTTTTTCATTATAATAATAATTCTATCCAAAATCTAAAAAAGAAAGAAAGAAATCTTTGGTAATTCATGCGAACGTTCATGTTACTGTCTTTCGTATCAATCTATCTTATCTTTTGTTGTTCAAGTTATTCCCAAGTACGAATTTACATTGAAGAATGTGATTGTTTGGCTGTAATGCAGATCATAAAGGCTATAAACCAATTCTACCTCGAATAACCATTAATGTGCAACTTTGGAGTCGTGTCGGGGAAGATCCAGGGATGTGTGATCCATACAACATCAAGACAGTAATTTTCCACTTTTCGCAAACACCTCACCAAAAATTAAACAGTTTTGAGTAACCGCGGAGCACCTGACTAACGACAGACGAGCGAGTGGGTTTCGAATAGAGAAAGAGGATTAACAAACATTACATAAGAATTTCTAACAGACATTAGATTTAAGACTAAAAAAATCGACTTTCTAAATGACACGGTCTAGTAGTGGTTAAAACTCACGTAGTTCACTGGAAGTGTGGAATTCAATATTTGCGTGAGAAATATACATCAACTCACTGAAGCAACACTATAGGGAAGATTTGACAGTTAGTTAAGATATCGGACATTAAAGAAATGGAAGCAGCTTAAATTGATTAATCAATTGATTAATCAATTCAAAGTATCCATTCAAAATTTATGGAAGTTTATCAATTCAAAACAACAGGAATATTATGAGGCACGGAAACTGGTTTGAACGAATAACTATATTTCCTCATGTCTTAGAAATTGAACCTTACTTATTTACACGTGACATTTCTTCTTCTATGTGATCATCTCTTCAGAACGTGGGTGATCATGGTTCTCCACCACTTCCTGTCACTTGTAGCTCTTAACAATGCTTATTTTTTCTTTTCTTTTTTTGCTACCTCTCCTAATCCTTGTTCTACCAACCATTTACATAAGCTCGTTATGTAGGCGATTCGCTGGATTCCTCTGCCTGTCTAGGCTTCAATAAGTCCTGTGAGTCTCAATTTTTCCAAGCCATCTAGAAATACCCTAGAAATTTCAACTTTATCTTCCTGATTATAAGTATAAATTTCCCTTTTATTTCCCTTTTTCCTTAAAACTTTGTCGCTGCTCACATGATAAGTCTATGGTATTATCAACATCCTTCTGTAGAGACATATTTCCGTTATTAAAAAATATCTGAATTTTCTTATAGAGGAATCTTTTAAAATAATGAACGTAACCTCTGATGAAATAAACACCGTATGTTTTTTTTCTGAAATAGAATCATTATTTGAACATTCATATTTTAATATTATCATATTGAGATTGGATATGTGGATAACTTTCGTCAGTGTGGTAAGTGTAATCGCAAGCCGTGTTCCAATTCTGGGTTATTCTGTTGCAGTCACTTTCGCACTATGCCCTCACAAGCTACAAATTAACTAGTAATTTAGACACAGCACTCTAGTACGAGGTGACAATCAGTCTAAAAGAAGTTAATCTCTGAATTCGAATCTGTAAAGAAGAAAACGGGAAAACACTTTACTATCCTGCCCAAGTCATGACAATCCACACATATTAAAGAAAAAAAATGTTTGGAATCAGGATCCCCTACATCCCGGCGAAGTATAATATCAAAAAATTACTACGGGTCTCTTTTTTACTTTCGGTATATAATTATATTGTATATGTTGAAATTTTTTACTTGATGTGTGTAGCGTAACGGTTATCGGCGTGGAAACTGGGATTGGCTTTTGATTTAGATTTGGATTTGGGGTTTACTTTGGTTTTAGGATTGAATTTGATTTGGGATTTACTTTGGATTTGGGATTGGCTTTGGATTTGGGATTTACTTCGAATTTAATATTGGTTTTGGATTTGGGATTTACTTTGAATTTGGGATTAACTTTGGATTTACTTTGGATTTGGGATTTGGGGTTTAGTTTGGGATTGGCTTTGGATTTGGGATTTACTTTGGATTTGGGATTGGCTTTGCATTTGGGGTTTACTTTGGATTTGGGATTGGCTTTGGATTTGAGAGTTTAAATTCCAACCGAGACATTTACGTTCATTTCCGTACAAACGCCTTTACGAATGGATGAATCTATCTATTCTCTCCCCCAAAACTGTGGATTAAATAGCAGGATAGACTGAGCTCTCTAGCCTTGGTTGGCAACCAGTCTAAGAGAAAGATATCTTTGGATTGAAAACAAATTGGATATATAGCTAGCAATTCTTATTTATCTATGTCTTCAAGACGATGGCGATAATGACTCTCAACGATTTACTGTCTTTTTTATCTCTTAGTAATTTTTGTATAATCCTAATCCTAATCTGTCATCCATTTACACAAGCTTTTTAGGTAGGTTATGCGCTGCTTTCACCTGCCCCTCTTGCCTGTAATTGGTCTTGTGAGTTTCAAATTTCCAAACTCCTCTTTCTTCATTATGCATCCTAGAAACTATCTCTTTCTGATGTTCTGCCTTTTTTGTTTACATTTCCTCTAAAATTTCTTCGTTACACATGTTCAGTTCATAGTATTCTCAGTATCCTTCTGTAGAACCACATTTCTGCTGCCTGAAGTCTCTTCTTCATCCATGGGGATGTGACTAGCAACACCATCCTACAAAAATCTTCTAGCTATAGAAGCCACAGAAGCAATATCTACTATGGTGAGGTCGCTACTCTATACTCTACAGGGATCTTTACAGGGTTAATATGCAACATAATACATACATTTCTTTACTTATAATCTGTTACCATGGAGGGTGAAATCCATTTGTTGACTGTATCATGCTAGTAGTGGATTAGTCAAAGAAAGAAAGAAGTAAAAATAACGATTCTTGAGATCAATTTATTTAAAAATATTGAGCCATAAATGTTTAGAACCAATGTAGGTAAAGGCTGTTACATATGAAAAAAGAATTGACCAAAGTAATTTTTTAGTTTGCTTGCAGGTAAATTAGAAGATTGTTTTTAAACACAACACCATTAAGAATGGTCTTGTTTGAATGATTTTTCAGAACAAAATTACAGAAACAGTTGACCCTCATGAAGAAAATGTGAGTATAATCAATTTCTTTCTCATTTTTCATTTTTTTCTTCTTTTTTTCATTGCTAATTCTGAAAATACCAACTGCGAGAATTTTCTTATGAAACAATGTAATTAAAAAACTGGAAGAAATTCGGTTGATACAGAGTTATGTATGGGGAAATTGTATGATAAAGTAGAAAAAGTTTACTTGTTACACGTTTCGTCCTTCAGACTAAATTTGTTACGTTGGTACGACTACACATGCGCACGAGTCTAGCTGTTGGTAGAGAGAGCTTTTTCTTTGATTGTGTTAGATGTTTTTTTAGGAGGTTTAAGCATTTTTCGACTGAGACGTTGGTTTAGAGGGATTTGGCGTTTGTCAGCCATGTTCATTTCCCTTAGTTTTTCAACTAAGCTGCCTGAGTTCTTTATATGAGATGAACTAATTGTTCCAAGGAGAGGGGCTTAGAATTTTTGTTATGGCTTTCACCAGTTTATGGGGAGCACCGTCTATTCCTGAGATAATGGGTAGTATTGGGATGCCAGTTTTGTGGAGTTTAGAGAGAATGTAAAGTTTGGGTGTTCTGGGGTGATATTCTATGAGTCTATAAACGATTTGTTTTTATTTTTAATTAGTTTTCAGATTTCCTTGTTGAATTTTTGTGTTTCTGAAGTTATTTTTTGTTTGTTTATTTCTTCGTATGTGTCGGTATGGTTGAATAGCGAGTTAATTTTTTCTATGTCTGTATTCTCGTTCATAATCAAATTTCCCCTCCCTTGTTAAAAGGAAGCGATGGGGATTTCCTTATTTGTCGCTAGGTTCTTTAGTGCATTCATGTGTCTTAGTTGTAATGTATTTAGTTGTTGGTTTCTATATAGTAGCAGTGGTTATACCTTGAATGAAATCTTTGGTGAATTCGGAGTCATCTTGCTTATGATTTTGTTTACTATAGTGTCTAGTTTGTCTCCTTTGCGGATTCCGGTGGCAAATTTTAAACCGAAGCTGAGGGCTGTTCTGTATTGGAAAACGTTATATCGGATAGATTTTCTGTTAGATTAGGCTTCCCAATATATTTCCACTTGCTGCTGTATAGTGAATGTTTGTCTCAGTTTGTTGTTTTGATTGTTGCTCATTTGTTTAATAGTTTGGTGGAGTTTAGCCATTTCCAGCTTTATTAAAACATACTTTTTATAGAGTTGCATTCCAGCAGATAGTTTTTCCAACACTTTTAGGTCTTCGGCTGATGATTTTAGGAAATCGCATGCGTATTTTTGAAAAATATGATGTGATGTTCTAATAAATTTCTATTCCCATTAAAAAAATAAAATAAAACCCGGCATAATCATCGGGTTCTGCCTAAAAGCATTAAGAATATGCAGCTCGGATTATTTACACGAAGACGAGAAATATATTGAAAACACTTTCAAACTTCTCCAGTACCTTAAATATTTTATATTCAATTCGAAAAGGCGCACAAGATATTCCAAAATAAAAAACGGCCCCTCCTGAGAAACCCAATGAATAAAAAAAATATAATATCCTGTCTACTAATTCTCACATCTACAATCGAAAAGAATTTATCTAAACCTAACATAATAGTTGTTACTAATACATCCAAAACAATAAAAGACTTAGTCAATACTAAACAAAACAATAAAACCTAAAGGAGGAGTTTACTCCATTGCCTGTAATAACTTTTACAAAATATACATAGGAGAAACCTCAAGGAATCTAAATAAAAGATTATTTGAACACAAAAGCGAAATTTTCAAAATAATACATCAAATGCGTTGGTTGTCCACAGTGACGAGACTGACCACAACTTGGCATAAAAAATGCTACTCTGATTAAAGGCGAAAATAATTCACTACAACGTAAATGTCTAGAGAGTGCTTTAATCGCAAAGTCATCTACAGTACATTTGCAGCCTGTCTATTACAACCTTTCATAATTCCTGGCGAATTTTCTAATATCACAGTGTGGAATACATATTTACAAAAGTGATGGAAAATAAAAGAAAAAGACTCTAAATGAATTCGGCTATATAAAAAAAAATTCTAAAATTCCTTGCACCCTTTTGTTATGCACATGTGTAGTCGCATCAACACAACAAATTTATTCCGATGAAGTCCTAAAGAACGAAATGCGTTGCAAGTAAACTTTTTCAATTTGTCATATAATTTCCTCAACATTTTTCTTGATACAGAAAAATACATATCTCGGAGTTATTGAGGCATTAAAATAATTTTATTTGTATCTAATTTTTTAAATAATCAGTTGAATTGTTTCATTCATCATTCTTTTCAATTTATGCAATAATATCTTCAAATGATTAATAATTTGTAAGTTTTCTACTTTCTAATGAAATTAGTTTTTACATTTATGTCCCATCGTATAAGCATTTACTTGGTTCGAGGATTGGTAAATAGTGGTCGTTTGGACTTGAGTCTGTAAATATTTACTCGGTTTCCAGGTAAGTAAATATCGATTGTTTATATTATTATAGTCTGGAAGCATTCACTTGATTCGTAGGTAGATATTTTTAATCATTTCATTTCAAGCATGGGCTTACTGAGTGTGAAAGAATATGAGGGAAATAAAAAAACATTATTAAAGAAAGAACATGTATTAAGAAGCCAAAAGATAAGAATTGACAATGAATTTTAAATTTTGAACATGAACATTGACTACAAAACTAGATTCATATTCTGGCTTCCATCCTCAAAGTCCTTTCAAGAACCATCAAGAGAATGGTGAATAAGTTTAAAAAAGGAAACAGTAGAGAGGAAAACTAGATCAGGAGGTCAAAACATGCAGAGGAACCATCTTTTCAACTGATTGAGCTAAAGAGATCAATTAGAAAAGATCCAACTCACTCCATAAGACATTTAGCACAAGAGAGAGGAGTTTCAGCTATGACAGTCCAAAGAGAAGTGACAAAAAGACTTGAAAATGAAATCGCACATGAAAACCTGTGAGGTTAAAAATTTAAAAGGTTAGAGAGTGCAAAATCATCTTGAATAAATTGGAAATTATCCTGTAGTAATATGTGTGTGTGTGTGCGTGTGTGTGTGTGAAACCTTCATGAGCTTCCGATCTTTAGCTATGATTAATTAATGATGAAGATATCATTTTCGTTTATGATCGATTTGATCACGATTCTTCTGTTAAGCTTGGAGTGTAATTATACATTAAAGTAGAGTCCAATAGTGTTATAAAAACCTCGGAGACGTCCACTAAGATATCTTTAATCATTTCTAAGATATAACGGTTCAAAGCTTAATCAAACAAATTGACAATTTTGCTGTTACATGATTTCAACAATTTTGTTGTTACACCAGATATAAGTTTGAGTCTGCAAGCATCTGCTTTATTCGGGGACAAATTAAATGGAATTTCCTTTTTTATCACACAGAAAAAAATTTCCTCTATATAAAAATGTCTTTCCTTCTGCCAAAACTATTTACAAGTAAATTACATATTGGTATGACTGAGCTATCGACAGATCCTAGAATACGCCAACTGCATATCCTGGAGGGGACCAACCCTCAACAAAATAAAAGACCACCTACCAGGTAAATGCTTGCAGACTCACATATAAACGACCAATATTTACCTATCCCCGAACAAATGTTTATAGACGTAAATATATTTTTAGAAAATAATTTCGACATTAAATAATCCATCAAGGGTTAACATGTAAAATCAACCTTCTTTTCTTTTCATGTGCCATGTCCTTTCAGGACGTAGGCGATCATGGATCTCCACCTCCCTCTATCCCTTGCAGCTCTCAAGAAGTTCCTTCCCTCTCCTTCCTCCCCCAGACCACATTCTGTTATCCACCTGCTCATGCCCGTCAGGTATGTCGCACGCTGATTTCCCTTGTCCCTCTTTCCCAAAGAGTCTATCTATATTTCTAGGATGAGGTATTAGGTACATTATTTACATTATTCGAACTATCGTCCTCATCTTTGTCACCATATTTATTACAACGTTTCGGCCGTTGTATGCTCCGGCCTTCTTCAGGTGGTTGGAATGTCGAACTGAACCATTTATTTCGCTCACTGGAGTAGACTGTTCTAGTTCCACGTGCCATGTTTGATGGATGTCAGTTATCAGTTATCTCCTGTTAATTTCCCTCTGAAAGTTCTCCACTGCCTTAACCGGGTATTGAACTCACACACTTTGGGTCCTGTCACTGGATCTAACCGACTGTGCCATGTGTCCTTGAGGACACCTGGGTATGAATTTCTGGGTATTATAAACCTAATGTCTTCAGCAACCATTTTTACCGGTACTCATATTGCAATTTTTGCTATTATCATTTTATGTTTTTACCAGAGCTCATATTACAACTTTGTTGTTATTGCTTTTCTCTGGCACTCCTTATTACTGGTTCCCATATTGTATTTATTTCTATGTTTGGTCGGCTCAGGAGATTTTTGTGACCTAGCATATGTGCTGATTCCTTAAGTTTACGAATTTTCCAATGGTGTTCCTTGTCTATGATCTCAACATGATCCCACAGAGGGCAGTGATCTCCCTTCTCTCTCCATATGTGGTCAGCCTGATTTTTCTACTTCCCCTCGTGTTACAGCCTTCTGGTGTTCTTGAAGCCTTACCTTGAGGGGACGGCCTGTCTCTCCTTTATATTCCTTTCCGCAGTTGCATGGGATAGTGTACACACAGTCTTTAGTCATGTTCTTCCTCTATGGGGGGTCTTACTCGGGAGAGATATCTGCGAAGTGTCGTCAAGCTTTTGAAGTTTGTCCTGATGTTATATGGACCGCAGATCCTTTGTATTTTTTCTGATAACCCCTTCACATAAGGCAGGCAGACTGTTTTCTGAGTGTTGTTGTCCTCCTCCTCTTGTACCCGCATATCCCAGTTTTTGGGAGCTGCTGCCATTTACCCAGGGTAGTTGTTACGTTGTAGGGTACTACTTATACTGACCAATTCTTTATCTAAAGTCTCTGGGTCGCCACTTATGACTTTTGCTCGGTGTTGTAAGCAACGGACGATCCCTTTCTTTACGCAGTGAGCGAAATAAAGGGTTCAGTTCGACATTCCAATCACCTGAAGAAGGCCGGAGCGTACAACGGCCGAAACGTTGGAATAATTATGGCGACAGAGATGAGGACGATAGTCCGAATAATGTAAATAATGTACCCTCTCTCCCTATATTCGATTTGTGATTATTAGATTTTCCAGGCCCTCCTTCCTCATTTTGTGTCCCTCTTTCTGATGTTAAGTATAAGCCTTCTCCTTATTTGCAACCTCTCTAAGACTGCATCTTTTCTCACATGCTCGGTCCATGATATTCTTAGCATTCCTCAGTAGAACCACATGGCCTCGAGTCTCTTCGTCATCTTTGAGGAAATCATCCAACATTCGCTTCCCTAAAGAAGGACAGATGTCACCTAACAGTTCAGTATTCTTTTCTTTGTTACCAAAGAAATCCTCCTGTCTCGCAATACTCTGCTCAGCTTTTGGAATGTGCCCTTGGTCATCCCAATACGCCTACGGATCTCAGCGTCGAACTTACCATCCTCTGTCAAGACGCTTCCCAGATATTTAAATTTCTGCGTCTGCTTTATTCTAGTGTTCCCGACCTGCAAATCGCATAACCCATTATTGTTATGATTACCCTATTTCAGTTTGTATGTACATCAAATGTATTATTATCATCGTCATCATCATAGTTGTTTCAATTTTTTTTTTTTTTTTTTGAAGGCACACTGCAATTCAGTGTGATTTCTCATTTTCAGCAACATCAGTCCTCTTCAAATCTCCATGTCTTGTGCCCTCTCACGGAATTGCTGCAGGTCTTCAAAACCCTCGAACGAGTTTACAGGGAATGATGGGACATCATTCATAGTTCATTTAATGTCAGTGTCCAGTGTGTATGCTATGACTGTTCGCCCCATATCTATGGATACTATTCTTCTATTTGATATTTGATTACAAAATCATTTTCATAAAAATGTACTGTTTTTTTTTTCAAAGCTATTAACTTGTGTTGCTTAACTTCAATATTAATATCTATTCTTTCTTAGATTTTGGTTTCTTGGGGACAGCATACATCAGTGTTATAACTATCAACGTTCTGAGCCAATAATTCGTCCGTCTTGGGTAAGACGATAAACTACATCTGCATCCTGGGTAAGACGATAAACTACATCCGCGTCCTGGGTAAGACGATAAACTACATCCAACAGCAAGGCAGGAGGTTTTGAGGAGCGTGGAACCACGTCTTCATTGCTGGTGTCCCCATATCCACCCTGACCCGGGGTGGTAGCGCCTGTTGGAGTCCCAGCTATGGGCAAGCAGTTAACTCCCAAACTATGAAAGTGTAGAAATGGGTTTTAATACCCCAGAGGTGCTTTGTAGAAAAGTTATTACCAGAAATAAGTTTTTGAAGAAAAAAATTATTACCAGCAATACATTTTTGAAAAAAGATGTTACCAGCTATACTTTTTTTTAAAGAAAAAATTACAAGTGATACAATTTTGAAGAGGGAATATTGCCAGAGGTAGATTTTTGAAGGAGAGAAGTTTTACCAGCAATACATTGTATAAAAAAAATATTACCAGCAATAAAAATCTTGTCGGCATTATATTACCAGCAATAAAAATCTTGTCAGCATTAAATAACCCATTGAGGTTGATATGCCGTAAAACAAAATAGACCAAACCAAACCAATAATTCGTGCCTTTTTTACCAAGTCTTCTAACATTAAATGTTCTGATGGTAAAATCTTTATATGCAGTTGAAAGGATTTACAAAGTTTTAAATAAGGAGTTGTCAATTTTTAACTGTTGACAAACGAAAAAGCCATGAACTTTTCTTTCAAAATATGTAATGCGACTTTTTTTTTCTTTTTTTAAGCGCATCTCAAAATTTTTAAATCAGAGAGCGAAAAGCATTTCTTCATCTGTTAATTCACAGCAGTTGCTAAAAGCAAATTCTTACTTGCTGTTTATTTAATTGGAATTATTCCATATGGAATGCGTTATAAATGTCAAAAAGTGTAAAAATGATCCCTTATCACAAACAGCATCCGTTCTTTTACTTTTTCCTTAATAATGCAAATATATATCATTCTGTATATTTTAGTATTTAATAAAGTGAAAAAAAGTTATTTCTTGATTATTTTATTTTAACAGCCAGTTCACATTTGTTTGCCAAATCCAATCAATTACAAAGAAGCCATACCGACATCGTAAGCTCTTTTTATCTTTACGTAAGATTTTACATTTTTACGTAAGATCTTTTTATCTCATTACATTTTAACGTAAGATATTTTTCTAATTACATTTTTACATAAGATCTTTTTATTTAATTACATTTTACATAAGTTTTTATCTAATTACATTTTTACGTAAGTTTTTTTTCTTATTACATTTTTACGTAAGATCTTTTTTCTTATTACATTTTAACGTATGATCTTTTTAACTAATTACATTTTTACGTAAGATTTTTTTCTTATTACAGTTTTACGTAAGATATTTTTTTATCTAATTACATTTTTACGTAACATCTTTTTTCTTATTACATTTTTACGTAACATCTTTTTATCTAATTACATTTTTACGTAACATCTTTTTTCTTATTACATTTTTACGTAACATCTTTTTATCTAATTACATTTTTACGTAACATCTTTTTTCTTATTACATTTTTACGTAACATCTTTTTATCTAATTGTGTGTGAACTAAATAAGGGGATCCACAAAAAAATAATTAGTAACTATGTTTTTCTTAGTAAAGACAATGGAAAGAGCACAATCTGTGAACTGAATGAAAAGAATTTATAATTAACTCAGTAATTTTTTGTTTTGGGAGGACGGGGGTAAAAGATGATTTACTTTTGAATTCTGAATTGTCCTTCTTCAAAACTGGTTACCAAGGCTAAAAAGGCGCATTCTACTCTACTATTTAACCATAGGTGTTGAGTCGGATAGATAAGAGGATTATTTATATTCTTCTGAAAAGTATTTGTGCGAAAGTATATGCAACGAGCTCGACTGAAATTTGAACTCGGCCCGCTGAGTTTTCGTTCCGAGTCGAGAATCATTACATCATTTGCATATCAATACTGTGTATCCCTCAGTATAAATAGAGCAAAAAAAGAAAATCTACTGTGGACTTGAAATTTTCAATATGTTGCCAGTTGCAACAGACTTCTCAAAGAGTACAGTCATTAAAATGCTCGATATGTAACTATAGCAACACAGATGAGAATACTAGTTTAAATACGTACGTGTACAACAGAGCTGACTGTTTTTGTACATTTGTCTAGCATATATTAAAACTCAAGGTGACGAAAATTAAATTTCTACTCAATAAACAAAAAATTATTTAAAGCAAAATAGAAATTAATTTTTTTAGCTGTTTTCTAAAAACGGAAAAAATTTTAAGCTTAAATGTCTCCATTTCCATATTTATAACAAAAAATCTTACGTATTATCTTCTATACTTCATTTTCTTTCCACATTTTTCTCTTTTCAGCTCTGTAAAATCCAAGGTTATAAATAGCTTTTCTGCGATTTTTAATCAAAGATTCATACGATTTTACAAT
>CAHIKZ030000551.1:327500-337500 GCA_903632075.3 Acanthosepion pharaonis
ATCAACGGATGACATACGTGGCGGGCTTGGGCAGGTAGATGGTGGAGCGTGGTCTGGGGGATTTGACAGAAACACAAAACCTGTTGAAAGCCACAATGGATAGGTGGAAATGGAGGGTCATGATCGCCTACGTCCCGAAAGGACACGACACATAAAAAGAAGTACGACGCATGTGTGGAGTGTGATTTTTTAATGGTTTTACATTAAACATGAATCTGAAGGAAAATGAAGTGCATTTTCGTCATTTCATGCTCTTTGCTTCTGGAAATAAAAAAAAGTAGCAAAAACGATATGTGCCTTTTGTGATGATGATGCCATATCCGAGAGTATTGTTCAGAATTTGAAATGTTGATTTGGAAGACCGAGAATTTGCATTTGATGATGACCAAATCTAGAAGTTGTTTAAAAATAATCCAGATCACGCAACAAGAGACATCTTAGAAATATTCCATATATCTCAAATGAGCGTTTCGAGGCATTTGGAAGCATTTGGAAACATTTGGATACGTTCCTAGGGCTCTGATAATGACTATATCATCATTATTATTATTATTATTATTATTATCATTATTATTATTATTATTATTGGCGGTGGTGGTGTTTTATTTCCTTTTTCCTTTGGTTTCTGGTGTATACTCATTTCTTTCCGGGTCCTGATCAGAGACCTAATGTCAAAAATGGCATGATGACATTTTCCACTGATCAGTTTAGAAAAAATTATTATTATTATTATTATTTGTGTATGCTATGTTTCCTGCTTTGTATCCTATAGAGCCGGGTCCAAGCTATGGTCCTTAGGCCATTTAGGAAAATTGTCATTTAATTAATAGCACTTTTTTTAGTATATGGAATGCTCTTAGTAGGGCGATTTTCTGGGCAACTTGTATATTGATGTTACTTGGGACACTGTTAGTAAAACTGTCCCTTACATACCCAGAGATCCGATTACTATTGGTACCGTCTCAGTCATCATTCCCCACATCTTGAGCTCCAGGTCCATGTATTTGGACAATTTCTCGATAATTTTTATGGAGGTGTTTCTCTCGGATGGTGCTGCTATGTCAATAAAGCATATACTTTCTTGTCTTTTATTATTATTATTATTATTATTATTATTATTATTATTCACTCATTGAGTGAGCTTGGAGATTAAGTGACGGCAAGTTTCTTCAATAATTCAAAACTCTTCTCAGTATTCTAATGGCATTATCTGGATGGTTCTAACAGTTCATTAAATTTCCGCTTCTATTTTTTTTTACTAGGTTCTTCTGGACTATTCTAAGCCTCCTCCTCCTCCACCACCACCACTACCACCACCTTCTTCTTCTTCTTCTTCTTCTTCTTACTACTACTACTACTACTACTTCTTCCTGGTATCTGTATTTTTTTTTTATTTTTACACCTACAAGTATAAATCGAGTTAATGGCTTTTAGATGACAGGATGTATTAGATGAATCATTTGTTTCTTGACCCGTTTTCAATTCATCTTCTTTTCTTATTTTTTTTTTTTACACCTAGCAAGATGCCTGAAAACCATACTACGAATTGACCCCACGCGGAGACGATGTAGAAATCTTAGCGCAGCGTGGACTGAATTTCGTAAAGCCTTTGATAGTATGCCACACTTTTGGATCCTTAAGAGTTTGGAAATGTACAAAGTCTCCCCCGTGGTAGTAAATTTCCTTAAGCACAGCATGGTAATGTGGAACGCTACACTAAATCACACCAGAGGCACTGCCATCACCAACTGTCTGAATATCCGACGTGGAATATTTCAAGGATACTCTTTGTTTTGTTTGTCCTTAATCCCCTTTACGCATGAATTAAACAACAGTAGCTACGGTTACAAAATAAACACAAAAATATTCAATCACCTACTCTACATGGATGATCTCAAACTCTTTGCCAAAGACGACAATGAATCGAAGGGCCTTCTCAATATTGTAAAATGCTTCGGTAACAACATAGACATGGACTTCGGATTAGATAAATGTCCAAAAGTAACATTTAAGAAAGAAATGCATTCAATATATCTAGATTTTGTCACAAAGATTAGAGAGCTGAAATAAGATGAAACATATAAGTACCTAGGAATTAGCGAAGGAGATGGTATACAACAAACCTAAATAAAGGAGAAGGTAAGAAAGGAGTACTACAGACATGTGCGTCTGGTACTAAATACCGAACTGAACTCAAAAAACAGAATATCAGCCATAAACACTTTGGCTGTCCCTGTGGTACAATATAGCTTCACCTTAACTGGACCATAGCTGACATTAAGCGAATGGACACCAAAACGAGAAAGCTTCTCACTTGCTACCGCATGCATCATCCCAAAGCTGATGTTAACCGTTTGTATGTGCTCAGATACGAAAGAGTATATGATTAGTTCAACTAGAACTGTCCTACAAAACTACAACTATTGGTCTTCAAAGATATCTGGAAACTACAGAAGACTGGATGATGATATGTGTCAAAGATAATGAAAGTAGTAAGCGTCTTTATTTCGCAATAAAGGAAGCCAAAAATTCAAAATGGAGTTTCAAATGGATGCAGAAATACAAATAAAGCACAACACACTGACTGAAGCTGCAAAATACTTAAAAAACGAAAGCAAAAACAAATGCAACCGACCATCTACAAAAACAATGGCAAGATAAACCGATTCATGGCCAATATTCTGCCCGTACCAAACAAGCTGATGTAGACAAACCCTGTACCCATCAGTGGCTATGTAGTGCAGGGTTAAAAGCTGAAATCGAAGGTTTTATCCTTGATGCACAGGACCAATGCTTGTTAACTAAAAGTTATCAAGCACACATACTAAAATATTGTGTTAGCCCAAAATGCAGATTCTGTGATAAATACCTAGTAACAATTGATCTTGTATCAGGTTGCACGGTATTGGCACCCACTGAATATAAAACCCGGCATGACAGAGTAGACCAAGATCTGCACTGGAAAATCTGTAACTTCTACGGGAAGGAAACTGAAATAAATTGGTATGACCACCACCCAGACCCGGTTACGGAGATAGGATCTGTTACAGTTTTATGGGACTACACAATACACACTGACAGAACAATCAAAGCTAACCTCCCAGATATTGTTATTAGAGACCGCAAACAAAAAAAGTGCCTCCTTATTGATATCAAAATACAAGGACCTTGAAATCGAAATCTCAAAAATGTTGCACATGGGAACATCAACAATCCCTGTTGTAGTAGGAGCCCTCGGATTGACTGAAAAAGTTTCCAGTAGACTAATTGAAGGGATTCCTGCAAGTCTATGCCTTAAAGAAATACACAAAATTGTTCTCACGAATACAGCCCACACTTTACGAAGGGCTTTATCTATGTAAAATATGTTTTTTTCTTGTTTCCTTTTTTTTTTGTTTTTTAGTTGGCCATTGGAAAATGTCATGATGCCATTTATAAACATTAGATCTCTGGACGGGACCCGGGAAGAAATGTGTACGCACCAGAAATCAAAGGAAATAAAATATAATAATAATAGGAGGGGGAGGAAGAAGAGGATGAGGATGAATTCGTTTATTTCGAGAAATAACGTCAGTACTCTGTTCGGTCAAGATTCAGTTTTTTTCTGGTGAGACTGATGCAAAAACGTCAGGGTTCAAGCCTGGGCGATGGCATATGGGGACCGTGCGCTGCCCAAATCATATTACCCCCTTTTCGGTCGTACCGGCAGGATCCAAAGAAATACAGGGCATTACATTTGAGGCCGGTTTGATTGCAGGAGATGGCAGAAGCCAACTGTCTTCGAGACTTCACTCCGGATTTTCTGTGTGAAATTACTTCCATAGTCTTCCTTTACTCCCATAACTTTTTCCATACTTGGATATGACTGCAAGATAGTAGATGTTTAGAAAGAAAAAGTGAAATAAAATAAAAATCGAAATATGAGCCTAAAATACATAGAGATTATGAAATTATTATTTATAAATATAGCACAAAAATAACTGGTCGGCCAATTTGTGAGTTATCCGTCGCCACATTTAAAATTCATTTTCCAATTTTTTCACAAATACAGATGCGTAAAAATATATTATTTGTTACATAAATTATATTTATTTCTCTAAACAACAAACATTAATCGTATTATCCCGGTGTCATGAACGCAGAAATAGACTGCAGGATTGTGTCATGTGGGTCGACTCCATGAACTCGGCCAAGTAGGTCTCAAGATGGTGTCGTGTCGTTCCTCGATGACGCTTGTTTCTCCATTTATCTGATCCCAGCAAAGTTCGATATTCTGAGTGTGGATTCCGATACCTGAATCAACGAAATTGATTAGCACTGAAATGTTGGAAGCCAGCCTCTTCCAACCAACTGTCGGAGTAGATAATGGAACCTTCAGCGATGTTTTTGTAGTGTTTCTCACTTGGCAGAGTCTCTTTACCTTGAAGCAGGCAAACAGCATCAATTTCATTTCTTTGGGCCCCAAAGATTCATTAAGAAGTTTGAAAAAAAAATACTACATCTACTCTTTATAAAAAGTGGTGACCCACAATTACCAAATAATCTATACTACCTTTTTAGCACTAGTAATATCTAAACTACTAAATGATAAAAAAAATGAATGAGAGAAGAAAGTTGATAAATATAACTTTATATAAAGTAAAAACAGGAAATAAAAATAAAGCAAACGACCTTCAGATAAGATATATAAATACAAATAAATATTAATTCAGAAAAACCAGGTAACTGGAAAAAGTTGAAAAATAATAATAATAATAATAATAATCAATACGTATATAAATACAAATAAATAATATAATAATCATAATATATCATATTATCATACTTATTATAAAATCCAGGTTGTGTGTGTGTGTCTGTACGTTTATATATTGGATCGGATTTCCTACATTTTTCAACTGATTTCAACAAAACTTCACAGGACTACGTAAAATTACCTTGCGGTGGTTCTGACAGCGCCAAAGATTGAAAAAACACAATTGTTTTTGCACGAAATCAATTTGAAAACACGATTAAGAGACATCGCTGTCGAGAATAAAAGGGGACAACTCATATCGAGTTATGCTTATTATAAAACCCAGGTTGGTTGTGAGTGTGTGTCTGTGTTCGTTTATATATGGGATCGGATTTCCTATATTTTTCAACCGATTTCAACAAAACTTCACTTTTTTTTTTTTGGCAGGTAGTGTTTTTTATTGTCTTGCACACTTTTTTCTTATTTTTACATTCAGAATGCTTTAAAAATTCCATTTACAAGACAATTGTTTATAATAAAATTCTATTCAATCGATAGACTCATAACGATTGAAAACAACGCTTTTGAGTTTGGATTTGACCAATTCGTAAAAAAAAAAACAAAAAAAAAAAAAAATTAATTAAGACATGCGTGTCCGTCAACCTTAAACAATAATCTTTGTCAATTTTATTTTTCAGTCTTTATGATGGTCGATACTTGATCTATCTCTTACTGTTACATCCCCGGGCAACGCCGAGCTCTATTGCTAGTATATAATAAAAAATGAAATAAAAGAAATAATAATTGGGAATTATATTAAATTATTACATTACTTTTAGTTTCAGGTGATATGTACGTTTTTATATATTATATAATAATTTTATATTAAATTATTACATTATTTTTAGTTTTAGGCGATATTTACGTTTTTGCAGTTATTAATTTTTTCAAGCTTCGAAAAAACACGTCATCTCTCGTTGAGTTCAGAACTGGTAAAAATTGTTGATGCCAATACTGCAATATCATTCAACAAAGACCATATAAAAATAATCATTTCTGCTTTTGGTTGGATCTTAATTTTTGATTATAGCACCGGATGAAGATGTAATATCAGTGATTTGGTCAATGTAAAAGTTAGAGTAATAGTATACTGAAATCCATTGGCTTTGAAGCTTGTAACTGATGGTCATTTGAAGTGGTTCTTCTTCATCACAAATGCTAGAGTTGTTTGAATATTCACTGAATGTCTTCGTTTCTTCATTTAGGAGTAGAGATGAAGTTCCATTAAAAGTTATCTCACTGTAGTGTCTATTCGCTTCACACAGTTGATCCATAAAAATTGAAATTTAATTAGGTAATTTTCAAAATCCTATCAGTTTCCTTTTTGTTTTTTAATGATTATTTGTTTACTAGTTCTGTGGACTACATACTATTACTGAGGTTTAAAAGAAATCGCTTTTTTTTTTTTTTAAATAAATACATTCGTTAAACTTTGCAAACAAGCATTGTCTTTGCGTGTGTGTGTTTTCTTTATGGAAGATAATAAGCATAACGATTTTTTTAAGCCGGCATCTGTTCATCTTTTACATTTTTTATGTATTGGTGCTTTCCACGCCAGAGACTCCTACCCGAACTTTTAATAAAATTTATATTTAATCTTATGTTCAGTAGAGTAGTCTTCTTCTAAATGCGAGAAGCAGGCCGAAGACAACCTCAAATTCGTTGCAGTGTATGAAAAGTTTAAATAGACTTAATAGTTATAAATTGTTAACATAATTATTAATTCTTGACTTGTTTTCCTTTCGTCTTATTTTTTGTTACTGTTTTACATCTAGAAGTAAGAATAGACGTATCTTCTTTATAAATTATCATAATTATTGATTAAGATGTCTGGATTTATTAGATGAATCATTTGTCATACTTATTAATTCTTGTCTAGATTTCCTTTAGTATTATTTTATTGCTACCATACACCTACATGCAAAAATGATCATAATAGTCTTAAGATGTCTATAATTATGAGATGAATCATTTGTAATACTTATTGATTTTTGTCTAGCTTTCCTTTGGTATTATTTTTGATGCTAATTATACCTACATGTACAAATGACAATAATAACCTTAAGATATGATGATATATAGATAAATCATTTGTCATAATTATTGATTACTAACTAATTACTTTTCACCTTTTTTTCTATGGCTTCTTCACACTTAGGAAAGGATTAGTCGTAGTAGCCTTAAGATAACAGAATTTTGCATAATTATTGATTCATAACTAGTTTTAGTTTCATAATATCTTTCATGCTTCTTTTTAGCAAGAATTATGAATAAGATTTATGGTCGTAAGGTGTCAAAATTTCAATAAACCTAGAAGTAAGGATAAACATAATAGCCTTAAGATGTTTGTATTTATTAGATTAATTATTTTTCATAATTTTTCATGATTCTTGTCTAACTTTCCTTCTATAATATTTTGTTGCTATTTTACCTACAAGAGCAGAAATATACGAAATTACATTTAGATGTTTGAATCTATTAGATGAACGATTGTCATAATTTTTTATTCTTGTCTAATTTTTCTTTGTTTTGCTATGATTATCAATCTTACAATGACAGTATTTATTAGACAAATCATACATTACAGTTATTTATTCTCAATTATTTTTCTTGTCATCTTATTTTGGCAAATTTTTACATCTTAAAGTAGGAAGAGACATGATGCTAGAATTTATTAGATGGACAATTTGTCATATTTACTGACGCTTAGCATTTTTTTTCTTTATTCTTCTTCCAAGTGCTTCTTTACATATAGTAGTGTATGAATCTATCTTATCCCGATAGCTGTGGGTCAAATAGTAGGACTTGTATCTGGAAAAATCAGTTATTCTTCTAAATAAATTGTTAATGCAATATTCACTAACAAACAAAAAAAAGAAAATAATTTTTCTTGCAATCTAAATTATGTTTCGTTGTTGCAGTCGCTCTCTCACAGACGTGCCGTCGCCTCCCTCTGTCTTTTTTGCGAATACTTTTATGTTAACAGCTCCGATGAGCTGCTTTCGCTGGTTCCCAAACTTCATGAATTTAAACTAGGCTGGCATCTCGCTCACACCCTTTCACTATCGAAACTGTTAAATGTAGCCGTCTCTTCTACTCCAATAGCTTCATGTCTCGCACTTCTCGCCTGTGGAACTCACTCCCCTCTTCCTGTTTCCCTGATAACTATAACCTCCAACTATTCAAATGTAATGTCAATCGACATCTCCAGATGCCCTGATCTATCCCCTATCCTTCTCTTCATCCTTTCCTCTATCATTCCTATTTGCTCTTGCTCCAACTCTCTGTAACCCCTTGCGTGCTAGTGGCTTCCCGTGTTGCTTGGGGTGAAACGCTTAAAAAAAAATCCCATAAAGTGTTAATAAACCATAAAAATCAGTCAAACATATAATATAGACAGACATAATAGCCTTAAGAATACTGAATTTAGTAGACAAAACCATAAGAATTGGTTCTTGATTCGTTTTCATCTTCTTTTGCATTTTTACAACGTGAAGTGGCATAATGATCTAAAGTTTTCGCAATTTATTAGATAAATCATTTGTAATATTCATTGAATTTTTTAATCATTTTCAATTCGTCTTATTTCTGTTGCTACTTTCCACCTAGAAACAGGAATTGACGTAATGTCCTGAAAATGCCAAAATGTATTAGTTTAACCATTTCTCATATTTACATATACTTTACTCAGTTCTTTTTACATATTTACATTGCTTATTTACACCTAAATGTAATGGCCTTGGGATGTCAGAATTTATTAGGTGAATCACTTATTACAATTACTGATTTTGTGTAGTTTTCCTTTCATCTTAATTCAGCTTTTTTACACCTAGAAGTAGAAATAGTTGTAATAATCTTAAGTTGTTTGAAATTATTACGTGGATCATTTATCATAATTTTTCATTTTTTACTAACTTTCATTTCCTTTTATTTATTATTTCAATGTTGCTTTCTATTGCAACACTCACATAATTTTAATTCTATGACCTCTATATCAGCATTGCTTACTCAGCAATGTTATTTCTTTGCCATTTTACGTTTAACTTATTGGAATATTGTTCTTAGTTGCATGTTGCATAAATGAATCTAATTCAAATTTACCGTATTTTTTAGCGGCAGTCACCGTCCATTATGGCCGAAATATGGAGAGTACTTATATTTACCACCGCAGAGATGGGTTCATTCGCTAGAAGTAAGTATAATAATATTCTGACTTACCCTCATAAATAGTTTAAAATAAATCAAAGAACAGTGATCCTATTTCTCTGGTCGGAAGACGTGTCAGGGGTTGAAATTCATCAGAGGCTTTTAACACAATACAGCGACAGTGCACTACCGCGTACAGATCGAGAAAAGTGGCCGGACAAGCGTGACACACGAAGAAGGGGCAGGACACCCGTCAACCTCTACCACTGACGAGAAGATATAGCAAACTCGAGAGATGGTAATGACGAACCGACGAGTTATCATCTATGAGGTATGTTCTCTGCACATTCGGATCACTGCTCTTTGTTCCTCTTTGGTGCACACTACTAGCGGAGAAAAATACGACGAGAGAAAATAGAAAGCTTTAGTAGATCTGTAGTCGTTTTGATGAATCGGATGCCAACTGGCCAGGTGACTTACTTTTATCGCCTCAAACCAGACTGTCTCGTGGTGCATTTCTTTTTTTACTTTTTTTCAGTTAAGTACGAGAATTGAAATATCTAGGAAGTGTTTTAACAGAAAACGGAAAATGTGACACCAAAATCCGAAAACACATTAGAATAGCGAAATATGCCTTCAAAAATCTAAGCAAGATATTAAGAAACAGAAAGATTTCGTACCAAAGAGTACCAAAACGTTTGCTGGAGAAGCGACTTGAGTCAACACTAATGTGATTTTACAGAAGAGTGTTGAGAATACCATGAACTGAACATGTGAGCAACGACGAAGTTCTGGAGAAAATAAAAACAAAAAGGACACTTACACTTCGAATCTGAAAGAGACAGATGAATGTTTTGGGATACATAACGAGAAAAGAGAGCTTGGAGACTTTGACACTCACAGGACATAGTAACAGCACGAGGGACAGAGAAAACCAACGAATAACTTACCTACCAAACGAGCTTGTGTAAATAGTTGGTTGAACAGGGATTATGAGAGCTAGCAAATATATAATGTTTTTTATATATATATATATATATATATATATATATATATATA
>CAHIKZ030000551.1:342500-592500 GCA_903632075.3 Acanthosepion pharaonis
GTGTGTGCTAGTTGAATGTAGAATAGTATACGAACAAAAATATAGAAAATGAGACAAATTAGAAAAACACTTACAGACAACACGTTTCGTTTCTGTCTGGTAGGAGTCTTCAGGTCGAAATGAAAAACCCTGTGTGTAAGGAAATTTAGTTGAAATCTTTAAGGAGGAGGAAAACTTTATCAGAAATTTAAGGCCAGAAATTCTTTGTTTTATTGAAGCATCAACATCTACTGGATTTGAAATTTCATTCGGAGTAGATATTACTCAGTTAATTCGTATACTGTGTTGTGCTACTATTGCTTTTACGACGATGAGGGATATTGGCCTGAGGTTGATTGTAGAAAACTATGAAATCAGTGCACTTTCAATGACTTTTCTTCTTAGTGAATTCTTTTCTCTTATAATCAGACTGGAATTTATTAGATTGAATTTATGGTCATATATGTTGCAGTGAAGTACCACTGCGTTTAAAGTTTTGTTATGCAATAAATCTTTGCAATGTTTTCTTTATAGATTTCTAGATGTTTCTCCGTTGTGTATCTATGGTGGTTATGGAGTTATCAGTTCTGGATGAGTTTTACGACAAAGTCCGTTCCACCATATATCAGTATAACTGATTTGGGTGTATATTGGCCTTATGTAATGATTAAAAGAAAATGCACAGAGTATTGATAAATACAAAATAAATCTTTATATAACACAATATAATAATACAGAAGGAGAAGTTAAAGTTTCAAGAGTTCGTACAAAATTCCTGGTACGTATATGTATGCATTTATGTATCCTAATGTAGTAGCTGCCACGCGTCCACGCAATGAAGGAAGGTATGTTTATTTACAATGTAGCAAGGACGGTTTATCAGTGTAAAGTCGCCAGCTACTCCGGCAATTGTCGTATTTCGTCTCTGTGCATGTTACAGCGTCGCAGCATCAGAGATTGGATAAAATCAACCAAAATCAAAGTCGATAAATTAATATAGTAATTAATGTTTATCGACTTTGATTTTCGTTGATTTTCCATCTGTTTATATACATATCTATAAATCCAGTTCGAAAAGGACTCTCTGCTTCCCATCGACTCACAGTCTATATCCTGGTTGTGAAAGCTTTCTGATTGGTTGGTCGAACTATTTATTTTTAGAAATGATAACCATTTTTGTTTCCTTGTTATTATTTGTTTAATTCTTTTCATACGTACTGGTTGCAAAAGTTTTCTGTTTGGTTAGTCGAACTATGGCTTCTTTTACCTGGTGATTTTTATTATTCGTTATTTTAGCGAAGGTGTAATTTTGGTTTTCTTCTTATTTATTTTTTTCCCTATCACCACATAGCATTAGGCATTCTATGCAATTTCCTCAAAAATTTCAGATCTTTTGTTTAGTAATTTGTGTTGGTCAGGGAAAATTACTACACACACACTCACATATATATGCGCGCGCGTGTGTGTGTGTGTGTGAATTGGGATCAAATATAGATCAAATATAGATCAAATATAGATTACAATCCGACAGAATGATAGGAAACGTTTATAAATTAAACCTGTTTCGCTTTCTGATGAAGATTAAATAAAAGCAAAACATGTAATTTAGAAACATTCCCTATTTGTGCATTATCCTATCATATATATAAATATATATACATATATAAAAGGCTCAAACAGTAATATTCCATGATTATAATTTATTACATTGGAATCGTAATCACGACCAATTCATCAGACCTACAAATTCAAAAAGAAATTTGAAAATAAAACTCCGGGCATAAAAAACAAAATTTTAGTGAGAGTGTATTTGGGGGAGTGAGAAACAAGTTTGAAAGTGAGATGTATAAAAGCTCTAGAGAGAGGGTGTAATAGAAGAAAGAAGAACAAGAAGGCCTAAAGGTGAAGGTGGGGATTAAAATTTAACAGAGAGAAGTTTTAAAGAGAGGAGTTAAATAACGATTTAAATGAGTGAGATACGGATTAATATGAATTATTTTCAGATGCATAAATCACTACCGATTCGCTGACCTAAAATTAAAATTAAAAAACAGACACCGGAAACGTGTGGATACATTTGTGGTGACATTATGCACAATAAAAAACGTTATGATCTAAACTTAAAATCCAGCCAATTCATACTGCCGATGCATATGTTAATTTCTTTGGTCTGCTTTACATTACTAACCTTATGTATGCAAGAAAAGAGAAGATGGGAAAAAAAGGTGGTGGGCGCAAACTAAAAACGAGGGCATTTATAAGAGAAATGATGTGTAATCAAGAATAATTAGACAAAGCATGTAATATCACATACTGGTTACAAATTTAACATAAACATGAAAATATTTTAAAATATTTAATCTAGTAAAGACCTACTATTTATATGCCCCAAAACACATACGTATATACACACATGCACAACAACATTTTATACATACTCGCACATACATATATATACGTGTGCACATATATAGACGCATACACTCATGTATACATATACACACATATATACATATAGACATACACATATGTGCACACAAATACACATACATGTTATAGACAAGCGTATGGGTGCAAGAAGGAAATACGACAACAGCAGAAATAGATTTACGTGATTTATTTCAATAGGAACGTGTAGGTTTGGGACAGCTACCTTGTGGTATAGTTCATAAGCCGGTTGCCGACCTGGGTTGATCTATCGCTGGTTGGCGTGGCGCTCCTGCTACTGACTGCTGCTGACTGCCCGTGACAGATCTCTTCCCTGGCCTCCTGTTGAATGCTGTGATAATATCACCGTGTGACCCTTTTTATGGCTTAACAGGCTCGAAAAACGATGCGAGTATAATTAGGAGGGAAGCATTTTTATTGGTCGAAAAATAGAAACACTTTAAAATATTATTTTATTTTTCGACCGGAACTCGTGCGTCGGGAATATGCGTAAACGACGATAATGGTCATTTTGTGACGGAACCTTGTTCTGTTTACATCCAGCTCAGAACAGATGAGAAGATTGGGCAACAGTTGAGTGTGGCCGGTGAAGTAAAACCTTGTCGCTTACTTGTATTGGGTCCTTGTATGTGAGGCGATTTAAGTTAGTCTCATGTTTGTGGTCAGCTTCATCGTTGGCCAGGGTGACGTGATGGTGAACCTGCTTTAGCAGTGCATTAATTTGCATTCCATATGCTCCAGGATCGTCACTTGCGATTTCTTTTCTGTGTAGTGTGGGTAGGCCGATGTTGGGGTGACGGCCAGTAATGGCATAGTGCGGGGAGACACCGGTGGCGCTGTTGGTCATGGCATTCATGGACGAAACGACAGATTCTAGAACATCTGTCCATTCACAGTTCCTGTCTTCGCATAACATATAAAGTGCGTTCTTCATCGTGCGATGTTGTCTCTCGATATTTCCTGAACTTTGCGGGCGCCAAGGAGAGTGAAGTTCTTGCGTGATTGACATCTGATTACAGAATTGTCGATAGGCTTCTCCAGTATCAGAGGATACTATGCGTAGAATCTCTCTGTGTCGAAAGAAAAACTGGTACAATCCGCGGGCGGCGTCGATAGCACGGTCTCTCGCGCATGGTATGGCTGTAAAGTGTCGGCTGAAGCTATCCAAGATGGTTAGGATGTAGCGTTTTCCCTTTGAGCTGGGCATTGCGACAAAGTCTATAAAGACGAGATCGAATGGTCTCTTTCCTCGTTTACAGTGGCCAGTGGGCCAGTGGGTACGTCTACCGTAGTTGCCCTTAGCACACGTGTCGCAAGAATCGACATAGGCCTTGATGTCGCGGTTTTTGAATTCCCACCAGTAGCTGAAAAGGAGTTCTCGCATACGGGTAACACCTGAGTGGTTGTTGCCCTCGTGTGACTGGTAGAGGTATCTGGATCGTAGTTTGTATGGTAGGTGCCTGGTTCTAGAAAAAATTGGTGCAAATGTTTTTTGAAAAGCGTAGCTCGGTGGTCGTCAGGATCGATATGAGGTTCGCTTGGAGTGGATGACTGGAGGGCACTGATGATCTTTGCCAGGGCGTCGTCCTTCTGTTGTTCATTTGCGATGCCGAGGTGGTTGCAGATTCTCTCAGTGGGGGTGGTGGTAGTAGAGTGATAGGCGAAGAATGCGTTAGTGACGCGCTTGTGGGTGCGGGCGTTTTGTGGTGTGTGAGTTTTGGGAATGAGCTGTTAAACTCGCTGAGGCACCAAGATGGGATGTATACGCGGAGATCTGAACCGCTTACCTCGAATGTCCTGCCTGCCGGTGTAGGGTCGTTCGGGGCTTTCGTTTTCTTATGTCCGCAACCTCTGCTGAGCATGTCAGCCCATACATTTGATTCGCATTCGACATATTCTAAGACGAATTTATAACATGAAATTTCTTCTTGCCATCGTCGTATTTTGGCATTATTGAACTCTCGTTGGTCCAGATACGTCAGCGATCTGTGGTCGGTGAAGATGACGAAGGAGCGGTTGCGAAGGAAATAATCAAATTTCAATATTTCCCACTTTACTGCATATGCCTCTCGTTCCGTCGTGGACCAGTTCTGTTCCGTGGAGTTGAATGTATGGGAAGCGACCGCTATGATATCTTTCTTCCCGTTGTCGGCTTCTTGCATTAAGATTGCTCAACATGCGACGTCACTGGCGTCGATGGTGAGTGTGAAAAGTTTGGAGAAATCCGAAAACGAGATGACGGGTGGCGAAGAGAGACGGTCCTTGATTTTTTGAAGGCTCTGTCGGCATATTGCGTCCAGATAAACGGTTTATTAACCTTGTTGAGTTCGTGTATGAGACCCATAACTTTTGAAAACATATCTGACCTGATTTGTTCGTGAAGACGTGTGTCTAGGAATTGTCTGATTCACACTAAACAGCCGATAAGGCTTTGTAATTCCTTTTTTGATGTTGGAGGTTTCATTTCCCTGATGGCACGAACGTATTCTGGATCAGCCTTGAATCCTTTGCTGTTTATTATGCGTCCGAGAAATTTTGCCTCTGATGCGAGGAAAGAACATTTATCTGCATTCAGCTTGAGTCCGAATTTTCGGAGGGCAGTAAAAAATTGTTCGAGGGAGAGTATGTACTCCCTAAATGTCCTAGCGTGGACCAGGTTGTCGTTGACATAGGAAGAAATGTTGTCACGGGATGTGACCGTGACTAGGGCTTCTGCTATGCAACGGGAGAAGATTTGTCCGGCAGATGTAAGGCCGAAGGCCAGGCGCGTGTATTGATAGCATTGGTCCTTCCATGTAAATGCTGTTTTGTATCGGTCTCGCTTGTCGATCTCAATTTGCCAGTAGCCGCTGCGTTGATCGAGGGACGTGAAATATCTATTGCCGTTGCCGATTTTGTTGAACAAGTGGTCGATCCTTGGCATTTGGTAAGGGTCAAGATCGACTAAGACCTTGTTGAGAGTTCTTTTAAAGTTAGCGACGACGCGAATCGATCCCTTTTTATTGCGTACGGCAAATACAGGGCTATTGAAGCCTTTGGGGTCGCTGCAGTTTTCAATGATACCTTCATCGGCCATGCGCTTAATTTCGGTATCAACGTCTGCTTCCAAAACCTGGGCGATCGGGTGTTGTTTCTGGCTGCAAGACTGGCCGTTGGTTGGTATGCGGATGGGTCGGATGAATGTGCCTTTGCTGCTGCTTTCGGTGCCGATAATGTCAGCGTAGCGAATGAGTAAGTTTGCAGTGGCCTCTAGTTCGTCTCGGTTCGGGTGGTTTGGTAGCGATAGCCCCGTGCTATGCTTTAGCCAGGTTAGCTTTTGATCTAGTGTCTGGATGTTGGGCTGTAGTTCCATAGTAGGCTGGTTTTGGATGACGTCAGCTTGGGCGCCATATGCTGGATCGTTGGTTGACGATGACGGTGATATGATTGTGGCTGTGTGTGTTGTGTATCCTGAGGAAAGTGTGCGTCTAAATTCTATAGTCGCATTTTGGTTGTCGATTAGATAGGAATCGAGCGTGTTGTGACAGGATATTTTGGCCGATCAGGATCGGTGTGATTTAGGTAGTTACCAGCACGTTAACCTTTTTGAATGTGGGTGAGTCTCGACTGTCGATGGTGATGTCGCAAGTCAGTTCGCCAAGGGCGGTGGTGCTGCCGTTGATTCCTTTTACTACGACGTCGGAGCGGGTCATGTGTTTCTTGGCTTCTCTGGGTAACTGAGATATTGGTAAGATGCAGGTGGAGCATCCAGAGTCTAGCATTGCGACGCCAGAGAAGGTGATGTCCCTGAAGTTGAAGATGGACTGGACGAGCGGTGAATGGTGAGCGAGTCCTTGAAAGTTGAAGGTGTGATAGCTGACGTAGGGCCACGGCGAACGAGGCATCACATCTCGTCCTGCCCGAAGCGAAAATCCTGTTCCACATCATTTATGGCTTGTATATTATCATTCGTTGCGGCGATATGGGTGCCCGAGTGCGAGGTGGGTGGCGATCTAGGCAGTTGCGTCCATGGAGGCAGGGGTGACCTCTGAGGTAGTTCTTGCACACGCTGATTCGTGGTGTGTGCTGATGGTTTCTGCGTGTCGAATGGTGGCTATGTTCGGGGGTGAGGCCCGTCTGCTGTGGGTTTGGTTGCCTGCTGGGTCGGAGTGGCGCGTTTCTTTGGTTTGACCGCTGTGGTTTCTGTGTGAAATACACAGTGTCGTGCGAAGTCGTGTCGTTGAATTCTACACCGCGATCAAGGTATCTTTGAGCTTCGGAGCCTATGCCAATGGCTGAATAGTGGTTGTCCATTGTCTTGACAAATGTGGGTAAAGATTTGAGTTCCAAATTTTCAACTTCTTGCTCATTAGCATAGCGCCGATGATGGAAATAAGTCCATCGACTGTTAAGTCTGTATTTTTGTCTTTTTTGTATTTGTTTTTTTATGTGGACAGCTGCCTCTCTAAGGCTGTTTTCGAGTCGACCCGCGAAGTCTGTTAGATTTTAGCCGTCTCGCCGTTCCAGATCCCAGGCTTGTATTCCTTCAGTCGTTCAAATGTCTTTTTTGAGTCAACCATCTGCTGAAAGATACTTTGGTTCAGTAAATCATTAGCAGACTTGACGAATTCGCATTCCTGGCTGGGATAGGTGCTGAGTTCTGGCGTGACGTGGATTGTGTATGTTTTGTTTAGAGCCGTGATGAATCGGTTCACGTCGTGCCCAGGGTGAAAAGTTCTCACTAGCTTCAATATATCACGTATAGTTTGTTGGCGCATCATTAAGAAGATGTAATCGCCGTTTATTTGAGCGGTGGGAGGTGTTAAAGTAGTTGATTTTAGGGCATTCAGCATGTCGTTTATGTCGGCTTGAATTTCTTGTATCGTGGCTTCGGAAGGCTGTGTTGGTCCCGTTTTCAAGTTGAATAATAGTGTTTTCTGTTCCTTGATGAGAATAAATAATTCGGCTCGGGTGAAGCTCGCGTAGTCATCCATATTTCTCTTGCTGTACGCTTCTGACACCAGTGTTATAGACAAGCGTATGGTTGCAAGAAGGAAATACAACAGCAGAAATAGATTTACGTGATTTATTTCAACAGGAACGTGTGTACCTTGTGGTATAGTTCATAAACCGGCTGCCAACCTGGGTTGATCTCTCATAGTAGTTCTCGCTGGTTGGCGTGGCGCTACTGCTGCTGACTGCTGCTGACTGCCCGTGACAGATCTCTTCCCTTCACCGTATGACCCTTTTTATGGCGTTTTTTATGGCTTAACAGGTTCGAAAAACGACGCGAGTATAATTAGGAGGGAAGCATTTTTATTGGTCGAAAAATAGAAACACTTTAAAATATTATTTTATTTTTCGACCGGAACTCGTGCGTCGGGAATATGCGTAAACGACGATAATGGTCATTTTGTGACGGGGCCTTGTCCCGTTCACATCCGGCTCTCGGTCTTGAGTATGTTAGTTTATTTACCTGCAAATCATCCGAGATATGTCTCATTTTATTTTATAACATACATAAAACCTTACATACATTCATACATATACATACACACACACACTCATATATACAAATATACAACGTATATATATATATATATAAAAGTAAAGAGCCACACATCCATCCATACATACATTTAACATATAAAAATAGATGGGTAGAATTAAACTAATCTGTACTTAAAAACTACTGAGGAAGAAAACGTTAACAATATTAAAAAAAATGGCATGGAGGGATTAACGCGTATACGTCTATTAAATCTGCATATAAACCTCTGTATATAAAAATACCAGAAAACTATCAGATTTTGTATATCAGTTGTGTAGGAAAACTTTTTACTTACCTATAACATACACATATGCCAACACATGAATAAAGTTTGCTAACACAAATTAAATGATCAAAAATATATAGAGCACCACATAAACACAGACAATGAAATATATAGGTAATAATAAGAGTCATTCCATTTAAATGTCATGTACGATGTTAGTGTTCCAAGATCGAACTGTTATAGGTAACAACACGTCATAAAACCGTGTTTATGTTTTAAAACGTTTTTTATATCTACACTTGGAAATGATCTCACTACGAAGATTCAGCAACTCTTCTGGATTTTTATCCTTAATAATGATTTTTTTCCGCAATGCATAGATCACACCGGATACGGAAGTTACTAGGGGTTCTCGCTCTTGATATGAATTTCCATTCGAAATGCGGGGTTAGTCCCTTGTCCACCAGATCCCAATAGTGTTTGGATAAGGAAGTTTGATTTTTTAGGTATCGATATTTAAAAGAGCGTCTGTGGTGGTACAGACACTGCTCCCAATTACCAGCGCATCTACCTATGTATCTTTTTTTCAAGCTGATATTTTCTTCGGGGTAGATTGCAGCTTCATATATTACATTCTCATACATACATTTTCCCCCGATTGGACAATTAGCTCTCCTCCTACAATTGCAGGTGGGCTCCTAGATTGAATTTCACTATTATGGTAGTTCTTAAGTATTTTATAATTGCGGGAGGGATATAATTTTCTCCATATTACTTACACATAAATAACTAATTTTCAGTGTCTTCCTGTTGAAAATTTTATATAGTGGGTGTTTACTATCAAAGTGCTTATTAAATTTAGGAAGAAACTTCCTATATCAATGTTGGAAAGCCTGCAATACGGTGAGTTAAACCATATTACTTTCCTCTTTCTGTTTTTAGACCTATTATTACTATGATTTTCCAGTTCTTCGTCATAGTTAATTCTTCTTTAAAACCACTATTTTTGAGTGTCTGGTTGTATGTAAATTTATTTTTATTCAAGATTTTCTGGCTAGAATATAGCCTAATTATTTATTCGAAAATTATAATATAAATATGTTATAAAATCACTACAAAAATAGCCATTTTGTTTCAACATTTCTGGTGTCTTATCAAGATTCAACATCATCATTTGATAAGACACCAGAAGTATTGAAACAAAATGGCTAATTTTGTAGTGATTCTATAACATACTTATGTTATAATTTTCGAATAAATAATTATATTTACTCTACTCTGTATTGAGCACTCTTTAAAGAATAGTATTTGTTGGTTATTGGAATTTATTCCGTACACCAATCCTATACTTGGATATATATATATACATTTTACCAGTTTATGACTGGAAGGGATAATTCCGAGAAGGATATAAATCCAGACAGAGCTCAATGTAAACAACAGAGCATTATAATGATAAGAATTTGGGCATTTGCGGAGAAGTTTTCGTTCTGATGAGCTGAACATCTCGGTGTTCACGAAATAAAATCTATAAACGAATGGATAATTAAATTCTCCTTCTTCTTTTATACACCGCTTTAGGAACACAACTACAATGAATCTAAGTGTTGCGTGATAGAAGCTAAGCCTTGGAAATTTTTCAAAAAATAAATAAACAAGACAAGGGGGTGTATAAGCCAAGCTTCTTTTCGTAGAAAAATTGATTTACTGATAGAACATTAATCAATTTATTTACTGGTAGAACATTAATCAATTTATCCACTGTCGTAACAGATTTTGTAAGATTGATTGTTCGAATATTTTTTCTTTGATAGTTGTATTTAAGCAAAATTTCTGCAAGTACAAAATATTTAAAAAATTATTAGATAAACTAAAAACTATTTTTTAGTCTAAAAATGTCAACCCTTCTTTGAGATTATGTTTTCTGACATGACAAGACAACTAAACAGACGCAAATATTTATTTCGCATTGGATTTTTTTTGTTTCAGTAAAAAAAAGTCTGAATCAGCGATTAGCAATATTTATTTTAATTTTATACAGGTGGCTTCTTGTATCTAATTTACCATCTATTTATTTTTAACGTTTTTATAAAAAAAACAAAAACATTCAAAACATTTTTCACGACTCATTTCAAAACATTCTTTACAAACAAACAATGAATCAAACAATTTATTTTTTACCTAGTAGAAGATGGAAAATATTTTGTGAAAAAAATAAAATAAACACTACCCAGCTATTTTGGAGGAAAGTTAATCTCTCTAACTTTTAAATTCTAAAATTAAAAACGTGATATGTAATTATTTTTCAGGTAAGTTTTAAATTAATTTTTAAAAGAACAGCTGATTGTGTGCCTACCACGGCGTTATGTTCGACTAGTTCATTGGTATAATATTTTCGATCCTTATTGGGTGCCTGCATTATTGTTATGGCCTTGTACCAGACTAAGCTACGCAGAGGAAGTAACTGAAAACGGGTATTTGTTATTGTTGTTGTTGTTGTCGTTGTCGTCTCATTGTCTAAGGGAAGTAACTGACATTACTTGATTATTAATTTTTCTAATTTTTCTTAAATTGCTTCTTTTATCATGATGTTCAGATCACTCTACCTTCTAAGAATTAGAAATCAACAACAAAAAAAGAAAGAAAACTAGTCAATAATAAAAATATTTCATCAGAAACTTTTCTGACAAAATGTATATATATCCTTATTAGAGAAAAAAGTTTCACCTTCAATTTTTTTCTCGTGTTTAGAAGTTCTTAATGGTGAAAGTAAACTAATTTATTATCTAGAGTTAAAAAAGAGTCTAACAAAATAAAAAGGTTTAAAAAATGTTATTAAACATCAATACAATCTGAGTCTAATCAATGAAGATTAAGCATCTCTTTATAATCTTTAAGTATCTATTCTCAGAAAATTATAAAATTATATGGAGGAAATATATGATTACATTTTCCTTACAAACGAAAAAAATTATAGTTCATAAAGAGGAATTTAATTTCACAATTCCAGAATATTGACACTTTTTACAAGCTTTTAAAAGTGTATAATTTTACTTTATATCAAATCACTCCATGAATGCTCCTGCACCATGTAGCAAAATGCTATATATTACATGCATCATGGCCAACTATACTAGGTCCTCCACCAGGCTTTTCTGGTGCAGAAAGTGGCTAGACACACAAAGCAAGACCTCTCTTAGGGTGGATTAAGCTTTTTGTAGGGCTATCTAACACAATAGTGTAGACAGGGCTCTATAGTTATATATGCAACCAGAGCAGTGATGATATGGCATTGCTGGGAGGAGGGCTTCTTATACTGAAGTCAACAACCCGGGTTGAGGTTTCTCTCTGTGGAACCAACAGCCACATGTTTGTATCTAAGTCTAGCTTTCAAAGTGAAGGATATTAGCTATGGTTTAACCTGGAGAAGTATAGGCTCTGCCAGGTCTTCTTGTTCAACACACCCTATGCATGAACAAATACTTTGTCTTTCAAATCCAGATATGTGGAGGGAACTAGTCAGGTCCTTGGCTTCAGAATGGCCCTACCACCACACCCAATTGTGGACATGATGATGATCATGATTGACCTAATCTTTATGAGTGAAATTAGGTATAGGGAACTGTTCAGAAATCATTGATGATTGTGGTAGCACTAAGACACAAGTCATTGTAACTGAGGATTTGAACATACTGGCCATATTCAAAACTGCTGATTGTGCCAGATTATGAACTCTCTCCTAGAAATTGTTACTAAGGTCTGCTGAGAATTATTGCAGTAGAAACCACAGATGGGCTCCATGAATGTTGTAGAAATAGAAATGGATCTGAGCAGGGCTAGTACAAGGGTCTCATGAGCTCACAGTGGATCTATGATATGCCCCCCCCCCCACATCATTCTAATCTAATAGTCAGTTGTGCTTAGTTTATTTTTAATATATATAAATGTAGGTAGAAAAATGCCAATATTGCTAAGATAACAAGGGTCAGAAAGCACTGCTTGGAGCCCCTAATCAGGATTGGGCTCCACCCTAGTTGGGAGGTTTATGGGTAGTACACACTGGCCCTGGACCTGAGAGTCAGTTATCTGCAACATGTATTAGTTAGCAACCCTCACAAATATGTGTGCACTTGGAAATGAGGTGTCAGCAATTATTGTGTGTGTGTGTGTGTGTGTGTGTGTGTGTGTGTGTGTGTGTGTGTGTGTGTGTGTGTAGGTATGTGAAATACCAGCTGTAAGCTTGGAAGTGCAGTTGGTGTAATGGATAATGGCTCAGAATAAGAAATCAGAGTGTCAAGTTCAAATTCCAGTTGGATTCATTGCATTTACTTATGCGCAAGTAC
Source organism: Acanthosepion pharaonis (assembly GCA_903632075.3). Taxonomy (NCBI): domain Eukaryota; kingdom Metazoa; phylum Mollusca; class Cephalopoda; order Sepiida; family Sepiidae; genus Acanthosepion; species Acanthosepion pharaonis. The sequence continues at coordinate 355,027 of CAHIKZ030000551.1, forward strand.
CCTTGGAAAAGGTATGAATCCACCTCCTTCCCTCAGCTATGGGTTAAATAGTAGGACTTGTATCTGAAAAAAATCATTGTTATTCTCCAAAAAATTGTTAATGCAATATTTGCTTGCAAAATACATCCAAAATCCAATCCAAAATATGTTTTGGCTTTAAATAACCCACAAAGCCATAAAAAACAAATTAATCAATACAGTTTGTTTTTAATTTACTTTCATTTCTATTTGCAGCATGGTGCAGCTGTGTTTCTTTATCATCCTTGTGTTGATGAAAATCAGCTGGAATATTTCAAAGAAATTGCATTCAAATGCTTAAAGAAAATCATCATCACGCCATACAAAAATGTTCCAGTAGAACAGGTACAAAGACCTTAACTTTATTTAAACATCAATAGTCACTATTACCACCATAGATATAATCATCTTTGAAAAAAGTGTTTCCTTCTCATTCAGAAGTCTGGTCTTGTGACACAATGGATTTCTGCTCAATTAGATTAGAATATCCACATTCTCAAGTGGCCTGTAAATATTTTATGTTTTAGGACAACCAACAGTGAGATCTAGATGTGAGATATTCAAAGTAACTATTGAACTAGTTAGATATAACCACAAGTTCAATTTATTAGAATCTCAGTCACACATTAACAAATCTATCATTTATCAATGCATTGAATATTGCTCGGTCTATATATCTTGAGATTCTCAACAAAATCTAAAGAAGAATGATTTTGGTCCTGACCTGGCATCTCAGCTTCAGTCACCTTCCTACCACCAAGTCTCTCTTTGTCTTTTCAATAAATATTTTCATAGCAATTGTTCTAATGAGCTCTTGTCCTTGGTACCTTGACCACATAAATTTGAGCATATTATTAGATTGGTTACTAGGTCTCATCATTTTATTGTTTTATTGCTAGATGTAACTAAGATACTGGAAAACTGGTTGGTTCATTATATCACCCCAGTAAGAATCCGACTCCCCCTTACTATACTATATCTTTAAAAGAACCAGATCAGACCAAAATTGGAGTATTGCTGCTCATTGTTTTACTGTTGAACGAGCTACATATAATCATAAGTTCCATTCTAATAGTTTCTTTTCTCGCACTTCTTACCTGTGTAACTCTCTTCCAGTTTCTTGCTTCCCAGCCACCTACAATCTTAAGGAGAATCTTAAATTTATGTGACACAATTAGGAAAGCTACCAAGAAAAACTGAGAATAACAAGGATAGAATATGTAAGCAATAAGGAAGTTCTGAGGAAAATAGACTGTAATAACTCTAATGGCCAGCTGTACAAATCTGATAAAATAAAAAAATTCCAATCATTTTTGTATGAAATCTTTGATTTTGATTGTTTGCACTTTCTTCAAAATGAGTCAAAATTAAATCAATTAATAAAGTGAGAGATAAGTCAAGATTTACTTGTAAAATATTTACACCTTGCAAACTGAAATAATGAATATAGAGTTGATTTTCAAATTTGTTTTTTACATTTACTGTTCAGTATACTTCTGTACTGTATAAAAACTTAGTCTTTTTGTTTATTTGTTTTTAATTATTTCATCCCAAGCAAGGCAGTAATGCCATTAGGACACAAGGAGATACTCAGTTTTAGAAAATATGAGAAAATATACTATTAATGAGAGAGGACAATAAAAGAACAGGTATTAAAAAGACAGAAGATAATGATTGACACTGCATTTAAAGTTTTGAAGAACAAAGTTGACTGGAAAATATATATCTGAACAAGGGTTCCACAAACAAGAAGTGAGAACAATAAAGGAAGAAGAATCAAGAAGACAGAAGATAACTATTGAGATTGCATTTAATGTTTTGAAGATCAGTTGGCTAGAAAGAATGAAGCTGGAATAGAGTTTCACAAGCGAGAAGTGAGAACAATAAAGGAAGAGGAATCAAGAAAACAGTAGATAAAGATTGACATTGCATTTAAAGTTTTGAAGATCAAAGTTGGTTGAAAAGCATGGAGCCAGTTGAGAGTTCCACAAGCGAGAAGTGAGAACAATAAAGGAAGAGGAATCAAGAAGACATAATGATTGATATTGCATTTAAAATTTTGAAGATCAAAGTTGAGTAGAAAGCAAGAAGCTGGAAGAGTGTTCCACAAGTCAGAAGTGTGATAGAAGAAACTGTTAGCATAGAAATTACAGCTACATCCAGCCATTCAACTGTAAATTAATGAGACCTTCCTGCCAATCCAGTATTATGCTTAAATTCATAATGTTTATTTACCATAAATAAAGTTCATCAGAACAATTACCATGAAAGTATTTATAGAAAAGGCTCAGGGAATTAATTTAGTAAACATTTTTTTAAGTAAAGAATAAGTACTAGGATACAGTTAGTATACAGATGATGATGGTAATGGTAATATTAGTTGTTTCCTTACATAGAAACATTTGACATTCATTGACCAAGTAGCTATTAATACTGTTTATGAAAACTTTCTCTTAAAACAATTTTTCAGGAAAATAGTTTTTCAAGCCCAGTAGCTGTTATCACTATTTCCAATATTTACAGGAGTTTCCTTTTAACCTTTTATTTGAAGTAGTATGGAATGTCAACATCTTGATAACATCATTCTTTTTCTCTTTAAGTTACATTTGCTATTATAACACAGCTGGCCCAGCTTAATTATAGTCCTTCTAATATTGGTCAGTACTGCCACCGATCAACTGATGAATTACCTGCAGGCCACTTCATTTCTACATCTGCCCACCCCCACATTGTGTTGCTTGATCACAGAGCAGTGATGACCAAATTTTGTTCATATCTGAGTGTTGAAACGAGCTGTGGCAGAACCGTTTCTACAAAAGGACAAAGAACACTTCTACTGGTGGAAATACAAATATCATAACAAAATAACTGATAGATTAGTTTTCAGTTGGTTTATATAGTTGTTGATACAACAAATCTAACCCTTCCCATTAAACTCTCTATTGTGACACTATATCTCATTCTTCTAAAACTTGGAGTGGGTTAAAAACAACATCAAAAGGTGCTCAGGAGCAGGTCACGTAGAGTTCAGAAGCTTCCTCATCTGCTGCTGGCTCATCCTGTCTGTGTTTTGCCAACTCTTATCAACTACTGGCTTCAACTAAGCACTCTTTTTATATGCATTTTGCCCAACTACTACCATACTTCAGGACTCATCATTATTCATATCAATTAATTATTTTCTCCAACCTTGAAGAAACGACACTGACCCTCAAACAAAGTGGTCAGTTATTCAAAATAATACATTCTCTGACAACAATAATTTTTCTGATAACAAACTTTTGTGTTCAAAAATTATGTCTATTTTTCTGATGTCAAAGAATTTTCACATTCCTCATTCCTCAGGACATATTTTAGGTTGCTTATGTCATTGGCTTTGTGATTTATAATAACTTAATTCATTTTTCAGCATATATTAGACTGCTTACATTCCAGCTTTGAGGATTCATAACAATTTTATTTGCTCATCAGTTTATCAGTTTTTCTCTTTTTTCCCAAGCTCCATATTTCAAATCATGTTTTCATCTTAATGATTTTAATTTTTTTTAATGCTTCCAATTCTCCAATTCCTATACAGGATTTTCACACAAACCCTTTTAATCCTAATTTCATACTACCAGTGTTACAATAATGTCACACTAATTTTAGCTGTTGCTGATGTTAAAAGTCCTGAAATGATGTGGTTTCTCTTATTTGATAAAGTTCTTTGCTTGTGATTCTGTAGCACTAGTCCACAAGGTTGAAAGAAGTATGGTCTTTGCCAAAACCTTCAGGCTTCACTTGGTGAAAGCCATTTTTAACCATTGATCTTAGAAAGCAGTTGTATACAGCTGACAGTTTAGATACTTCTGAATGGGTTTGGTACCATACATGACATCCATATGAAAGCCTCGATTTGATGAGGCTATTTAAGAATATGACTTGTGTTTTCAGGTTAATGTTTTGTAGTAATTTGTGTTGGTGAATGAAACTACCTCTAGTGCAGCCTATTCTATAAATCCCCCTATATTAAGTTTGATATAACTGATCTATACACCCAGCTATTTGAAGTGTTTAGTATTTACTAATTCCACATCCTGGATTTTTATGATGGTTTCAGGTTATGTGCCATCATGGCTTTTATTCCAATTCCAGATCATAGTTTCTGTTTTGGAAAGGTTTATCTTGAGTCCTATTTCTTGAAACACTTAGATAGAGGATGTTGATTTTCTCTCAAGATCATTCTTATTTCAACTACGAATACCTATGTCATCAGCATACCCACCCTCAATCATCATACCTCCCTCAATCAAAATACCCCCCTCAATCAGCATACCACCCCCACCAATCAACATCTCTCTTCCAACCCCACTCAATCATCCCATAGGAAGGTAAGTAGGATTGTTGTCTTCTATAGATAATTTCATATTTATTCTCTATTTTTAACATAGTTTTAGAAATTTTAAATCTATTTTATAGACAAAAATTCTTAAAATAACTTTGGATCAGAAATATGGGGTGCTGACTATAGACTCAGACCAGAAATTTCATATAGTACTATGAACAATATGTAAAAATTTCTTTCATGTAGTACTATGAACAATATGTAAAAATTTCTTTCATATAGTACTATGAACAATATGTAAAAATTAAACTAAAATGATTCTTCTCGAATTCATCAAGTTATCTCAATGTAAATTAAAAATAATTAAAATGTATCAGAATTTATATCTTTAATAACATTATTTTTATATTTCCAAAACTTCTTACCAGATACCATTCTAAAAATTAGAATAAAAAAAAACATTAAAAATAATTTGTTTGACATAATAGTTTACTGTATAATGATAAAAGATGATAATTTCATTATTATTTGAAATAAAAATATTTTCTCTCTTTTTATTTTAGCCGTTTGTGGTAGTTACATATCGAGCAAAGTTAATGATGAATAGGGTGCAACGAGATGCCATTGAAAAGTTTATACAAGTAAGTTCTTGCCATATATTCAACTGACTTTTACAGAATGATTATTCTCTGAACATTTTTTAATCCCATGATATTTCAAGAAGAAATAGGCAATCATCACTCTCCATATATTTTTCCTTAATATCTGTGAATTTCCATGTCATAATAGAGTTTTTTACCATTGTCTTCTACATGGTGTGGTATCCAGAGGTGTCCTTCTCTTAGAATGACTGTTACACAATGTTAAAGAATCCACTTTACCCTGCTATTTAACTGATTACATTTTATAATTTAAAATATTTTCTTTTTTTTTTTTTTTGACGAAATATTGAAACTTAGATCCCATTTTTAATGTAATGTTTTAGCCAAGTAGTAGGTACACAGTGAATAAAGGTTATATTAGTGCCTGTCATCGATTCAACTGACATTTATAACTACTATTTTCTGAACATTTTTTAATGCCATGTCTTTTCAGAATGTAAGCAATTATAACTCTCTATAGATTCCTTTTCTTTAATATCTGTGAATTGTCTTGCATTCATGAGAAAGGTAACAGAATGGTTTTTCCATTGCCTTCTTTATGGTTTGAATTCTGAGTTTTCCTTCTCCTAGACAGGTTGCCATCCAAGACTAAAGAGTCTACTAAAGTCTACTCGGCTATTTAATGCCCAACATCCCCAAAATTAGATGGTGAGATTTAATGGGTTGAAAGATTTGAACCAGGCTAGCTGACTTCATTCCCTATGTCAATATCCATTACACTCAGGGCTAGTGCAAAAGTCTCATGCTCCCGCCCACCACCATCTATGATATGGGGTCCCTCCCACTGTATTAGATCTCAGTTTTCATAAGGTACTTGAGATTTTTTCTTGTTAAAAAGTTGAATAATTTTAACACATTCAACATTATGGATAAAAAAATAGTGTTTTTTGGGTTTTTTTTTTTTTCTTTAGAATTAGCACAAGCAAAACTAATTCATGAATTTATTAAAAAAAAAAAAGACTCCAGAATGACTTCAAAATCTGTAAAAAATTTTTCATCCTTTAATAGTCAGTTATACTTAGTTATATAATTCATAATGTATATAAATGTCGGTAGAAAAAGCAAATGTTGATAAGATAGTGAGGATTACAAAGCACTACCCCCATCAGGTTGGTAGGGTTCGAGGTTAGTACATACTGGCCCTGTATAAAATTAATCTATCAAGAAAATAATCAATGTTTCAAAATACTCTGAACCTATTTTTTAATTTAAAAAAAAATCAAGAGTTCTGTACTTTACAAATTAATTATTTCAAAATTACACAATACTTATTAAGCTGAATTACCTGTGCATTGCTGTGTGTCACAGATTTTTTTGTAAAAAATGATGATTGATCTTAAATCATTTTTTATAATTTGCGGAAAGAAATGATGCATTTCAATATTATTCATTGATCTTGCTGATGTGACCTCCATCTTCTGGCTTTCTCCTTCTATATTTTGGACAGGAGTCATTCCCTAGTCAAATTTAAATTTGATTTAAATCAAAGGGAAAAAAATTTTCAGTGGGGGGGGTGCAAAAGCAGCTTGATCTCACCCCTCTGATATGTATTTGATGAAATATTTGATTAAATGAATTGATGAGCAGATTTCAACATTGATATGACAGTTGAATTCTTATAACAAATATATATTGTAAGGAACTACTCACTGATTGGTGATTTCTTGCTCAACTTGACATCCTTGTTGTCTAATTTTGATCTTACCAAAGTGATCTTCTTCTTCTTGCTTTCTCTTTGTATATTTTGGATAGAAGTCATCCCCTTGTTCAAATTTAAATTTAATTCAAATCAAAGGGAAAAAAATTTTCAGTGGGGGGGTGCAAAAGCAGCTTGATCTCACCCCTCTGATATGTATTTGATGAAATATTTGATTAAATGAATTGATGAGCAGATTTCAACATTGATATGACAGTTGAATTCTTATAACAAATATATATTGTAAGGCACTACTCACTGATTGGTGATTTCTTGCTCAACTTGACATCCTTGTTGTCTAATTTTGATCTTACCAAAGTGATCTTCTTCTTCTTGCTTTCTCTTTGTATATTTTGGATAGAAGTCATTCCCTTGTTCAAATTTAAATTTAATTCAAATCAAAAGGAAAAAAAAAATTAATGGGGGGACTATTTTCGATTAAAATGAAATATACTTATCCAAGTACCCTGGGTAATGTAGTTTAAGAATATATATGGTTATGGGGAGGGGACCTATCTCCAAAATCCTAGGAGGAGTTCAATAACAAACAAACAGACAGACAGACTTTATATATAGATTTAAACAGTCTGTTGTTAAAAATTGACAAAACATTTTTTATTTATTTCAGATGGAATGATCTATTATGACATGTCTCTAATTTGTATTTACATGCATTGTTGTATTTATTTTCAATTTTTCTTGTTGAATTGTACACTTATATTTCATATGATCTATTGCTGTACATAATTTAGTTTAGAATAAAATTTATTTTTTATATGAAATCTTATGAAAATTGAGATGTAGTAGAGTGGATTAAGGATGTATCATGGATTTGTGGGTGAACCCACGAGACCCTTGCACCAGTTCCAATTTTATAGATCTAAATTGTTGGGAAAACCTTTTAGGATTAATTTAAATTTAAAATGTTTAAATTTAAATTTTTCCCTTATTCCTTTCCCTTACAATTTTGCAATATTTTTTTTAGCTTAATGATGTGTCATACTGCTTTAGGTGAAGTGCAAAACAATTTCCCTGTTGCAATGTGTACACAACTTGAAAAGAAGGTCATTTCTTGTCCAAACAATGTAAACATGTACAAAAAGTATTGATTCATTTGCCTATCTAGAAATGTAAATAGTTCTTTGTATGTTAGAGGATAGTTTATGCGACATATCCAAACCAAGTTTTTTTTTTCTTCAAATAATTATCTTTTTATTCATATATGTGTATGTGTACATTGTATGTTAAATAATTTACTTTACTTGCTTGTTTTAACATAGTATGTTAAATAATTTACTTTACTTGCTTGTTTTCCTTTTCACATTTTTCTACTCTTTACACATGCACAAAGTGCACATGTTTAGTTTGTTTATTAAAATTTTAAATCCACAATCAACCAGTAAAATTCACAATCAGAAAGGAGTTTCCTGGTCGTTTTGAGAATTTGACAGAATCCTTAATGTTATGAATAGACAAATGAATGACAAAGGGGAAAAATTATTGTGTAACATATTTGGTCCGCTAGAAGGACTTCACTGGACAGAAAGCAATATGTTGATGGAATTATATATGTGTAGGAGAGGGAGGGAAGATATCAAAACATGAGCTTTGGTTATGTACCAAGAAGAAACACGGCAATGTTGAAATTTTACACTTTTAAATTTTTTTAATTACTTTTTCTCACATGTGTCTTAGCATAGTCTAGCCTATAGGTCCATCAACAGTAACAAGATTTTTTAGTCCAGGGAAGTTCTAGAGTATGAAACATGTTACACAGAATTTTTCCACTTTATTATTAATTTGTTTAATATTGTTGAAATATATAGAAATTTATCATATTCTCCCATATTATGAATACCAGGAGGGAAAAGTTTATATGGTAAACAAACTCATATTTCTGTTATCCAAATAACTTTGTTTAAATCTCTCTCTCTCTCTGAGTTTATACTTATCTATCTATCTGGATCTATGCTTAACTATCTAATTATCTATCTGGGTCTATTCTTTTCTATCTTATCTATCTATCCGGGTCTATTCTTATCTCTCTGTCTGGGTTTATGCTTATCTATCCATCTATCTATTTGGGGCTATTCTTTATCTATCTATCTATCTATCTATCTATCTGGGTCTATTCTTATCTATCTATCTATCTATCTATCTGGGTCTATTCTTATCTATCTATCTATCTATCTATCTATCTATCTATCTATCTATCTATCTATCTATCTATCTATCTATCTATCTATCAGTAAGAGTCGGGGAAGAAGAGTGTGTCGGCATCTAGAAGACTATCTAATCAAAGAGTGAAATAAAAATTTGGTTTATTTAATTTGAATATAGTAATAATGTCTTCTATCCTCACATTTCTCAGTAATAGGGCCTATAGGCCCCTCCCTCTTAGGCGCATAGGAATTGGACCCAACTATCACCACACCTCTAGTGCATGTCACTGCTCTCTATCTGATCATATTTTTGTCTTTTGCCTAAATTTGAAACAAAACACATTTATTACACTAAAATTTCTTTTTAGTCAGATGAGTCCTTTTTAGAGTCTAGGACTTCCTCGGAGTAAAATGCCTTTTTAGTTTTATTGATGGAACTATCGGGTGAGAGAGGAGATATTGTAAACATCGGTTTATGAAAAAAAAAAGTAGGAACGCTAAATTTAAATTTTTTTAAGTTAAAAAAAGTTTTTATCGACCGATGCGTAATTCCATCAATAAGAACACTACTTTCTTTAAATGACTAAACTTTAGTCTAATAAATTAAATTCCCTTCCAAGGATGAAAGGCGTTACAAAGAATTTCTTGCATTTTGTTATTCATTTGCCGAACATTGTTCCATAATTAAATTAATTCTCCCATGGGTTTGTGCGCGAACGCGCGTGTGTATGTGAAACGCTGGCTGTCATAGGGAATGGACGTCTTTTTTCATTGCTCCAAGAAAGTGATGTCGTTTTCAACGATGAAAAGCAGTGATTATTATTTATTTGTTCTAATTCTATTCTTTTATTCATTATATCCTGATAACTCAACGTCCCGTTTCAATAACTTTTCTTTTCTTTTTTTTATTCTATCACAAGTCCTCTATAAAATGTCCCCATGGTAAAAAATCAAAAATTTTATGCAACTGGAGGCATTTTTACAATGTTTTAAATAAATGGGAAGTTGCCAACTTTTTGAACGTAACATTTTTTAAAGGTTTATCAATAAAATTAAATATATGCTCTCTAGCTCTTTCATTTGACGACTCTTATGTTTTTGGTATTTATTGATTAATTTCTATAATAAACTTAAACTAAACAGAAATTTTAGCTACCCCCACGGACTTCGTAAAAAAAAAAAGAATGCATTTTATAATTAAATTTTTTTAAAGTTAAATTTTTGATCTTATTTGAAAGATAATAGCCTCCAGGTACCTCCAAAATTTCGCTAAAAAATTTAAAAAAAAATGTCCAAAACATTAAAAACAAAATTTTATGTTCAAACAAAATCTTTGTGTATTTTAAGAGGGGGGGTAAAGAATTTTTTTATATTAAACATTTTGGTAATTGTCTAAAATTGGAACCATAATTCACATGCGCAAAAATGAAAGTAGAAAAATTTGCTAGAACTTTTTATCTCTAATTTTTGAAAGAAAACAATTTTAATTGCAAAACAAATAACTTGCGAAGATTGTTGCTACAATATGACCATATCATCCAAATTTTTTTGTGATGGAAATAAGCACTTCCACAGATTCTCAATACATAAGATTTTATTTTAATTAAAAATTAAAATCATTTAAGAAAAAAAAAATGAAAAGTCTTGAAGCTTTGTGGGAAATATTTAGCGACTCCCCAAATTGAAATGTGGCTGACCAACGAAGATGAGACAACTGAACAAGTTAAAAAATATATCTTATAAATACATTATACAATGAGAATAGAATTGCTAAAAATGTATTCTTTTAGTAGTTAAAAAAAGTCATGGCACTGGGGATCTAAACATGTGTCTTTGAAATTGATGAAACAGTTATCTGGTGCTGTTAATCTTCTGATAGCTGAGTTTTGCATCATTCAAGTTTCCTTGTGGCCAGAATCACCTGTTCTTGGAGTAGGCTGAAAGCACGTCTCTCCCATTTGTGATTGTCTCAGCTTCTGCTTTGGTGCCTAAATTCCATTTGGCACCTAATTTGGTGTCATACCCATTATTCTCAGATAAAAGGACTCCTCTTTCTATCAGCAGGTGTTATCTACGGAAGGGAGATAACCTATATTTTTTTATAGCTTTTAAGTTTTACTTTAGTTTTGATTTCAAGCTAACAGATTAAATTTAATATTTCCAATAAGCAAAATAATTGTCTGTATTTCAAAATTAATTTAAATTGACTGGAAGGATTTTTCTTTTCTTTTTGTTTTTTGCTAAATAATCTTAATTTTAGCGCCATTTTAAGCCCACCTTTGTCAAAATTTAATTCTCTTTATTAAAAAAAAACTTTATTTGAGGAATATTAGCTGATTTAAAGCAAAGTATAATTAATCCGATTTGAAACATATTATTTACTTTAAGTTTAAAATATCACAGAATGGCACTAGATGCTTATTTAAGCTGTTGATAGCTTGATGATAGATGAATGTTTATGTAATGTTCTGCAGTGGTGGTGGGGTTTTATCTGTAAATAATTGAAGAATATAACATGATCACCTTTTTTATATAATTTTATGTACTCAGCAATCTTAAAAATTTAGAAAAATATTCCCCATAATCTAATGAATTTTAGATATTTTGGCTTTAAATTTGCTGTAGCTATCACTTATTTTCTAATAATGTTTAGTAAATATATTTTTTATTTAATAATAATATCTAAAAGTGTAAAATTAATACAGAATTTTATAAGGTTTAAAACTTAATAAATAATTCTTATTATTAATTTTTTTTAAAAATGGAGACAATTCTTGTAAAAATTCATTATACATCAAAAAAACTTTTTTCTTAAGACAATAGTGTCTATAATATGTCCTATTCATAAGAGCAATTAAAAGTGTTTCTAATTAAATAATGTCTTATTTTTATTGCATTTTTTATTTTTTGATTCAGAGGAGATTTTTGGTAACTGTTGTTCTATTTTACAAAAGAAATTGATGATTTAAATTCTCCAAGGAGTTCTGCTTTTAACTAATATAAAAATTAAGTGGCACAAAATTTAATTTCTCTAAATAACAGATGTAAAAACGAGTTGATGGCTCAGTGGATAAAAAGCTTTGGTTGATTGATCCTAAAAGTGACTTAACCCAAAGAATTGTGAGTTCAATCCCAGGCCTTGGCAGAGAAAATGGAAAATTTATCAAAGTGAATTATATCTATGTATATGGAATTAGAACAATCTACATCCATGGATTGAATAAAGAGTTCAGTTTGAAATTCTAACAAATATTACTTGAAGAAAGCCAGATCCTGTAACAGCTAAAATGTCATGAATGTAACAATAAAGATGAGGGCAGCAGTCTCACCAATGTAAATAGTATAAATAAAATTTCCTATACTATTCTTTGACCATCAGGCTGACTAAAAAAAAAAAACAAGATTTTTAACTAAAATTTTGAACATTCTAAAAAGGATGAACAAATTTAATGAAATAATTAAAAGATTTTCTGGTCTTTCCATTTAATAAAAACATAAAGATTTTGACAATAAAACTTTGTTTTTATTATTTATTTTTATAAAATATTTAGTTGCACCTAAATGTTTTTTTTTTAATTATTCTGAATTATCAGTTCTACTGACAAACAACGAGCATATATACAGACATAGCCATAAGGATAGAATGCCTTTTATGGATTGGTCAACAGCAAACTAAGTCAAGACTTTTAAACTTTTCAGACAACAGATAGAATTATATTTTCATTGTGGTAAAAATTAAGAAGGAACGGCAAGTAAGCCACATATTACTTCAAGTTGGTGATAAGGGAAGGAAATGTTACAACTCCTGGACATATATATAATAATGGATTAATGGGTACCCTGTAAAATGTTATTTATTAACCTGCCAAAGGGTCATAAAAGGGGCATTATGGTCATAAAATCAGACTTGTGTTCTTGATCAAACCAAACTCAATTACATCAGTCATACTACTACATGCCTATCCAGACACCTTACAATACACCTATCCGACCACAGCTCCATTAGAACCCATTTAAACACACACACAAACTTACCAGACTCCATCTGAAACATACTAGTAAAAAATACAAACATAATAACCTCATCCACATGTAAAAAAAGATTAAAAATAATAGTAACCTTAATAATAAAAAAAAGAAACCACCAACACTCAATAATATTAACTATGAACACGGCCACAATGTGTTGACTGTTCAGAAAAGAAAACATCCCTAAAACTTTAGGAACATAACCCATACACCCAGTTAAAAAGTAAAAAAAAAAATCATCCTTGATAATGGCTAAAAGTATTGCCGAAAGTGCTTGGAATTACAGAACATTTGGACTGTTTCTACACACTCTGTGTCCAGAAAAGAAAACACTTGTTCGAACACAAGAAAAATTAAATAAAAAGCTTATTTGCAGTACCTTGTTTGTCATCTTTAATGAAACGCACACACATACACACATATATATATACATCTGTATATTTCAGCAGAAATCCTTCTTTCATGTACATTTCATTGAATACAACAGACAAGGTGCTTTTTTTTAGTTTTTTTATACAATTTCTCATGCATTCTAATAATTTTTTTCTTTTCAGATGATAAATTATATAAAAACTCTCCGAATGTTCTTTTTATCCGAGCACTTTTGGCTATACATTTAGCCATTTTCAAGGATTAAATATTTTAACTATTAAATAAGAAATAGTTTGTTGAAAACTATTATTTTCAACTTCTTCCTAAATAAGAAAATCAGAATATTCAGAATAATTGAAATTTAAGTATTAATATTAATTAAAATTCTAGCCTGAAAATCTGAATAACTTTGCTCTATATTTAAAATAATCCTTAACAATCACTTTTATACATCATTGTGTTTCTCATAATCCATTAAAGTAGTGTAGCTGTAACAGCAGTGATTGTGTTTTAGGGCAAGATAGCTTGAAAGAGCTTATACCTTTTCATGCGGGTTTTGAATTCAGAGTTTTCTTTCTCCTAGACTGGCCACCACTCAAAGCATGAGCTCATCTTGTCTTAATATTTAATCCATAACTGGGAGAAAGATGGATTCATGCCTTTTCCAAGGGTATTAGAGAATGAAACAGACACAGAATTTGAATTGTGCAATGCATAGCAGTTCCACTTTCTGCACTGATATCTATTACATATACACATCTCACTTCTACATTAAATAATAATAAATTGCAAAATTGGCAAATGTATTTTTTTTCTCTTTTTTTCAGGAGAATGTCTGGCAAAGATCTCAGGAAAAACATGTTTGGAAGGATGGAATGTTTACTGCTGCTTTGATAAAATCTTCCTACAATCAATCTTCATTTGAAAATAATTACAATGTGATATGTTCAAAGTAAGCACAATATGTTATTATTTGTATTAGATTTTTTTATTTTTATTATTCAATATTTCAATCTCCTTAAACTACTGAGATGAAAATTTATTTCTTTTTCATTTTTAACCTGTAAAATTTAGACCAGGCCTGCATAAAAATATGGCCCATGGATCACTTACAGCCCAAGAGACTATTCAATGTGATTCACAAGGGATTTTCAAAATAGTAAATTTTTTATGATCATCAGAATAAATTCAGCAAATGACCACATAAGAAAAATTCAGTTTTGTGGAAGCATGATTTTATTCGGCCAATCTTTGTTTTTGATTAAGACATACCTCCTTTGGAGTGCATTTGCACAATATTTTTACTCAGTAAAAATTTACTCTTATGGTCTGCAACTAATTTTCACATTTTTTTTTATTGTTCAGGCCTGATTTGGACCATTTTTATTTATTATAATATTATTATTGTATGAGATTATATGAATATGTGTATAATTAGCATGATTATATTTCTGTTTGTAACCTGTATAATTCAACTTTTTTTTTTTAATGCTATGTGTCTCCAGGATGTAGGATGTCATGACTCTCTACATATTCCTTTTCTTTATTACCTGTAAATTGCTATCCATTCTTGAAAAAAATAGTGTAGTGGTTTCCTGTTGCATTCTCTGCATGGTATGGAATGCAGTTTTTCTACTCTCAGATTACCACCTAAGGCTAGAAAGCCCAATCTACCTTGCCATTTAACCCATAGCTGAAAAGCGAAAAGAGATGTATTCATGATTTTCCCAAGGGCATTAGTGTGAAAGTGAATGCTCTAGACTAGCATGGAATTTAAATTCAACTTGCAGATTCCATTTTTCTGTGCCTAAATGTGTTACATTACCCACCCATCCTAATTTAAATTATAGTCACTTTTAAATATATATCATGGTTATCAAAGAAATTTCTAACTCTCATTAGATTTATATTTTAAGCATGAAATAAGACTCAAACTTGAGAATTTGGTAAATATGACCAGGACTAGTTTAAATTAACTGATAATACTAAAAGAAATAAATGTATATATAAGTGAGGGTGCTGAAAATTATTGGTCTAAAGTACTTTCCAAACTAAACATTTCAATAACCAAACATGAGGGATGGGCTGAGAATTTTTCAGTACCCACTCATACAATACCTTAGAGATATATACACTTAATCACTAAGAAATTCCTGTTGTGTTTTTGCAATATTTACTTTGTATGAGTTGATAAAATATTTGTGTTGCCATTTGAAAAAATAAGCAGTGGAAAACAGTAAATAGATAAATTTCAGAAAAAATACTTGTGAGATTGACTTGAACACTTAAGTCTTTATTTCTACTTTTTTATTATTGTTGTTTGATTTTACCAAATATATGTAGGTATAGATATTTGCTAAAACATTAAAAACAAAAAGAAAGAACAAAGGAGAAGTTAGAAGAATCTAAATGAATTACAAAGTAAACATGTCCACAGAATGTATTACACACCTTCTCTCAGACCCTGAAAACCAAAAGTTAGCAAATATTATAAATGTCTGTCCTTACCTCACAAATTGAGCACATATGTTACAAGAGATTGTCTTCTTTTTATTTGTGTCAGGGAGAAGCATTTTCTCTTCACGGTGTCTACCTGAAAATTATCCCTGTATACAACTGGGCTACATCCTGACTGTCTGTTAATGATTACATGAACAGCAAAGCATGGTGCATACTAAATAGGGAAGTGTAAGAACAGTTAACCCATCATTACATGCCATAATGAGAGAAGGAAAAATATCACTTCAGAAAAATCAATACGAAAATTTGAGATTTTGTACATGTGTGGTATGTATCTCACCCCAGATAATGTTAGAGGTATCCTTCAGAAAACACCAGGGGTAGGGTGTGACATGAAGAAAAGAATAAATTTCAGGTGTAGATTCACATAGTCAGCACCTGGGTTGCAATTGTAGGAAAGAAACATTATGCAGTTATATAAATACCAACCCTAGAGAGACAATGGTGTGTGTGTGTGTGTGTCTCTCTCTCTCTCTCTCTATCATTGTGGATGAGAATGTAAGAATCAAATTTCAGACAGGGGGCTGAACATGCTCACACATCAGCTAATATTAACTGATGAAGTATCAGAGTGAATAAAATGCAATGTTAAATATGAGAGAGTAAGTCCCATTTTTCTTTTCTTGACACTGACTTATCATGAAGAAAACAGTTCTTGTTTAATATTACAGAGGATTACATGTTCATATAGAATAAATTCAGAAGGAATAAATTTCAATATGTGGAGGAATTTTTACATATCGATAACAAATACAAGAATAGAGAAAATATACTATTTTTCAAATGGTCCATGATTGTGTGTCTAATCTACTTGAAACCAATTTTTAAAATCATGATATTATTTTAATTTTCCTTTGTTTTTACTTCTATTTTCAGACACTTTGACAATAAAAACCATTAATTGCCAGACAAGAATTTTGGAGATTGTTAAAATAAATAAAAAAATGGGTGAAAAGGGCAGAAATAGTGGCATCTTCAAAAACAAATAAAATATTTTGAATCCTATTTTGGGTGATTATTATTGGTTATTTTTTTTCTATTTAAAATATCTATTTGCTTTTATTTGGTATGTAAAACAAAAGTCCAGATTTTGATGAGCCTGGAATTGTTATAATCAAGTAAATTTATTTTGAATCATTAAAACTTTGTCAGAATTCATTTTATTTGTGTGACAAAAATTTATAAATTCATGTTATGACTTGTGTACTGCATCAGTTAATGTAAAACTTTCATGGCCAATTAACTCTTTCTTCCTTTTATGCAACTACATGTTTGTCATGATAAAAAAAAAGTGATATCCTTTATTGAAAAATTAGCACTAAAAACTACCAAGGCATAAATAAACAAGTCCAATAACTGTTATTATTCTTTCCAGTACTGATGGAGGAAGCCTTCCTAAACTTTTATTTGAAATAGATCAGAATGTCAACATTTTGATTATGTCATTATTTTCTATCGAGTTACATGTGCTCTCCATTTTAGTTGTTGCTGTTGTTGAAAGTGTTGATGTGGTTTCTGTTAACTGGTACATTTCTTTGTGATTTTGTAGCACCAATCCACAAAGTTTGAAGAAGGATGGTCCTCACTAAAACCTACATGCTTCACTCATTCAAAGCTATTTTCAACCAATGCTCTGAAAAATCAGTTATATATATAGCTGAATGAATTTGGCACTATGCATGATAACCATATGAAAGTCTTGGTCTAGCAAGACTATTTAAGAACATGACTTGAGGTTTGGGTTTTGTAGCAATTTGTGATGTTGGATGAAACTATGTTTAACACAGTCTATTCTATGTCCAATTTCCTTATCTCCTAGACTAAATTTGTTATAACTGATCCATACACCAAGGTATTTGAAGTATTTAGTATTTACTAATTCCACATCCGGAATAATAAACTACCCAAACTGAACAGAGTGCTACACATTATGACTTGTTGCAAAGGAGGACAACAGGTTGTAATGGATAGGTTGAGGTTGAAAACATTTTCAAAAGGAATAAATTTGAACATGTGCATGAATTTTACATATATATTTTTATATAAAGAATAACAATAGAAAAAGGGAGAATATATACTTGCATGTACACAGCTGAAAAAAAGAAGAAAACATTTAAGGCTTTACAATTAGATGTGTGTGTGGTGCATATGTATATGTGAGTTAAAATCTAGGATGTGTGTTTGAGGTGTGCCACACATCTGGGTGACTAAGTCTCCTGAGAAAGGAATGCTCCTATTGATCCAGCTACATTTTGGAGCAAAAATGAGAGAAAGAATATTTTAGGGGACCCATCCTTTTATAATCTTGAGCAATGTCACTTAACAGGTGTCATGGCAGGCAAGGTGGAAGTAATCCATACAGACTACACAAATAAGTACATAATAATGAGTAATAAAACTAAAGGTCTGGTAATAAAATGATACAGGAGCACTTTTGTAATTAATATGAAAAAAAATGGGTTTGCTAAGAAGAAAAATAAAAACATCATGGAGGAAATGTCTGAATGAATAGTAATTTTCCCCAGCCACTAGCCTTGTTTATATTACATTGTCAGTGTCACTCAGTTATCATGTCAAATTATCACAGGTTTGAAATTATGTTCCTCTGATTGGTTAAAAATATTCCAAAGGAAAAGTTTTCCTTATCAATCCATTTTTTTTTTTCAGGAACATTCGAATTTCATTAATCTAAGCTAGACATAGATAGCATCATTATAGACTTTATTATCTAAGCGAGACATAGCATTACCAAAATAAGGCTCATTTAAAGTATATTGAAAAAAGGTTGAACATCTCATTGGTTATCAAATTCTTTGCTTTTAGAGGCAAAGAATTTCTTTTTTCACATATTTTTATGTGATCAGCAGGGCTTCTCTGTGGAAGTGTCAAATATAGCCATAAGAAGAGGCTCTGTAATCAATACTTATAAAAGAAATATAGTCTAGAGTTTATAAAGAATTTTTAATCAAGCTGATAGGAAAAAATCTAAGCACATTATTAAAGGTAATCTGATCAATGATCAAAATCGTCTGATATCACTTACAATCTGTTGTCATTTTCTCCTAATCTGGATTTCAATGGTAAAAATCAATAACCAACTGTCAAATCTGTATATAGTTCAACATATAAATGCTGCTGGTTGTTTTTCTTCTTTAGCTTGGTACAATTTGAGAGAAAACTTAGTCAATATCAGTATATCTCTGGAATAAGAGTATTCAGTTAGTTTTTTTAATTTTTTTAGCGCATTACTAATATAATGATGAGGATATAATGTTAATAAGATAAAGCAAGATATGTGAGGAAATCACTAAAATTAGATGTGATAAATTGGAAGTTGATTGGCATTCAGAAACTTTCATTAATTAAAAGATTAAAATCACATTTTAGAATTGTTCCTTGAAGAACTCCCAGTTTAAAACTAGTTTTCCTCTGATTAATAGCTTGCACAATCTATTAACAGCAGTGGATCTACTATGAAACTAAGGAAGCTTAAAATTCAGTCTTTCACCCCAAAGAGACACTTTTTATGTGAATTTTTCAACCAAATCAGTTGATTTTTGTGTTTGTTATTAAAATAAGTCTATTTTAGTGATCAAATCATAAATCAATGGGCAGAAGTACTTAATATTAACCTTAGACTATTCTTTGATATCCATTTCATATGGCCTTAAAATCTCCCTATATTTGGTAAAATTTCAAATTTTTCTCAAGATTTTACAGCAACCCCTCCAGCTGTATGGGCTCCCTGAAATCACCAGAATCTATTCATTATTTGGCAAATGGATCCTCAAATCCTTCATTGTTGTACAGCTAGAGTCAACTGAAACTGTAAAATAACATGAATTCAGGCTACACACATCTCACATTTATATTAAAAATCAAATTTTCACTTCTGTATCCTAATAAGTGCCCCTCTCTAAAAACCTACTGTTTGTGCTGAACTGCTGAAGAACACACCCTTGAGGAAGATAACCACAGCTACCCATACCACATTTTCAAGGAATCTACCCCACCACTGTTCTCTGCCATTTACACCTCAAGTTTCTTACAAGAGCAGCAAAATCATCTGTACATTGATAAATGTTGTCCTATTGCTACTGATTTTGATTTTTTTTTTAAAGTAAAAGATAAAATTGTCATAACTACATTGTATTTGTTTTTATTTTGACAAAAACAAGAACTTAACTATAAAAAAATTATCATACAACAGCATTTATATTTTGTTTTCATCAATAAAACCACCACCTGCCTTAATTACTGCTTTACAAATTCTTGGTATTCTTTGCAATAATTTTTGAGAAAAATATTTTTCATCCAGTGAAATTGTTCACTCACTTTGATATAATTTAAGAAGAATGTTTTGGATCACTGTCTTGTTGAAAGGTGATTTTCTTTTTCCAATAAGTGTTGAGTTTATTTTTCTTTCTAATTATATCTCTGATTATTGTAGGTAACAATCCTATTAGTAGCACCACATGTACTGCAGCCTCAGTAGAAATGGTGTTTCTTGGGCAAGATAGCCTGATGTAGCCCAACTCTCTCCACATTTAGAGTTACCCATAGATGGCAGTGAGTAGAAGAGAATTCATACCTTTCCTAAGGGTATCTACACAAGTGAATGTAATGGATCCAGCTGGAATTCAAACTCGCCACTCTGATTCCTCAATCCAAGCCACTATCCATCATGCATCCTATGATCCTAGTACTAGGGATGACTAATTTGTTTGCGAGTTTAGTAGAAAGAGTGTTGGAGGTTAGGATTATGAATTTTGGTAATTTTTGTTAGAAGTGTTATTGCTGTATTTTTTTTTTTTTCTTTCTTTGCTTTTGGGGATTTTGTCAGCTTGTTTTTTAGCATCTTACTTATTATAAAACGCAGATTGTGTGTGCATGTGTGTGTCTGTACGTTTATATATTGGATTGGATTTCCTACATTTTTCAACCGATTTCAACAAAACTTCACAGAACTACATAAAATTACCTTGCAGCAGTTCTGACAGCGCCAAAAATTGGAAAAACACAATTGTTTTTGCCCGAAATCAATTTGAAAACATGATTAAGAGGCATCACAAGAATGAAGGGAGGACAACTCATATCGAGTTATACTTATTATAAAACCCAGGGTGTTTGTTTGTGTGTGTGTGTGTGTTCGTTTATATATGGGATCGGATTTCCTACTTTTTACAACCGATTTCAATAAAACTTCACTTTTTTTTTGGTAGGTAGTGTTTCTTATTGTCTTGCACACTTTTTTATTTTTACATTCAGAATGCTTTAAAAATTCCATTTACAAGACAATTGTTTATAATAAAATTCTATTCAATCGGTAGACTCATAATGATTGAAAACAATGTTTTTGTTTGAGTTTGGGTTTGACCAATTCGTAAAAAAAAAAAACTAATTAAGACATGCGTGTCCATCAACCTTAAACAATAATCTTTGTCAATTTTATTTTTCAGTCTTTATGATGGTCGATACTTGATCTATCTCTTACTGTTACATCCCCGGGCAACGCCAGGCTCTACTGCTAGTTGAGGATAAAATGATGTGGGTAATGGAGAAATTTGAAAGTTTTCTCAATATAATTCTTATCTTCATTTAGGTATTCCTGGCTTTGTGGTAGAATCCTATGACTAGTCTAGATTTTATTTTTACGATCACAAATATAATTAGAAAGAAAGATATACCCCAAACCAATTCAAATGCCAGGATTTATCAAATAAATTGTTTACAATACAAAAATGTTTATGTGGAGGAGACATCACATAATCTAAAAGCCCACATCTATGAACACAAGAGAAGCCTGTGTATGAACAAATGATCTCTTATTTTGCATCAAAATGATGCTGGACATAACTTTGATTTCACTAATGCCACCCTAATTAAAAAAGAACATAATTCTTCAAGAATAAAATACATTAAAAACTTAATAATAACATTACTACCAACTATAAACACATGACTAAAACATTATGTTACATCATCTTTTTTTGAATACATTCTCAAAGAATATAACTTGTATCTATCTAATACAAAGAATACATTCTTAAAGAGGTCAGCCATAATTAGAATCTTATGTCACCCTGCTGCATGGGTTGAATGCACAAAGGTGAAGACAGACTCCCACTAGACAGATACATGCACAATTACAAATACACATTACCATCTGATGCCCACTTAGACATACAAGAACTACAGTTTTAATATATGTGTCTGACCAGCGAGAACTGACCAAAACATATAAGAAAATATCAATGTTTCTGTCTATTTCTCTCAATCTGGTGAAGCTTTAATACAAGTGAAACATGTTAGATTGAGATACGTTTCCTATTTGTTCTTTGTTTTATCACTGTATATATATATATACTAACCTATATATTTAAAGTTTTATTTATAAATTAAGGCACATGAAATTAACATTAACTAATAACAGTTAAACAATTGTATCACTATGATGTAATTAAAGTTATGTGATGGATAAAAAATTATTTTTAACCATAGATGTTTCTGAATATGAATCGAAACTTTTCACCTATTATTCATGTAAAGGAATAATCTTAATTGTCAGATTCTTGCACTTTGGGACCATTATTTCGGGGGTTGACAACATGTCTGGTGTTCCTACTATATATCTCAAGATTCTTGACAAAATCCAAACAAGAATCTGTAATGTTATCGGTTCTGACCTAGCATCTCGACTTCAGTCACTTTCCCATCGCCGTAACGTGTCTCTCCTCTGTCCTTTCGATCTCAACCATATAGAAAACTTATGGAGCATGTTGCTCAACTGCTTTCTCGAGAGCTTGTACTTTATAATGCTCCAAAAGTTTTCTATGGGGTTGAGGTCAGGATATTAGGGCGCCCATGTCATAACACTCACCTGCTTCTCATCAAAGTATTCCTTCATCAATTTTGATTTGTGACAGGGAGCATTATCCTGCATAAAAAATGAGCTTGGTGGGGTCGATTTGCACCCTTTCAGCAGACAAGACTCTAAAATTCTCTTGTACTGCTCGCTCCTGAGGGTCTTTTCAATAGGTTTTAAGAAACGAGTTCCATGAAAAGAAAAGCATCCCCAGAACATTATACTGAACAGATGCTTGACAGTATTTACTGCTAACTTCAAAGAGCTTTCAAAGCTTCTTCTTCGGATTTTATATCGCTTATCATTTGAATTTAGCTCAACTTTCGTTTCATCGGAGAAGAGAACATTTAGTAAAAAAAAAATCAGGTAAGTCACTTTTATCGAACAGCATGGTATATATATATATATATATATATATATATATATATATATATATATATATATATAAATCAAATAAAAACGCAATAAGCAAGCACAGACAACCATTTTAGTAATGAAGAGAATATGAACGTTATAAAGTCACCTGTCCACTGAGTTACACAAGTCTAATGTAGGAGGACATTTTCAAAGTTAAAGATCATAAAGTCAAGAAATTCGCTATCTGAGGAGAATTTGGAATCATACATAAACAGTTATTAAGCTTGGGTAGTTACGATTGAGTAGTGAGATCGATCTTCACTGGGTGCTCAATAATTGAGGGTTTGTGCTAGATCTAAGATACGCTTAGTAAGTTGCTATAGTACAAAGTCTGTGTCTGAATATTTGATTGCCGTTACAATACTGAACTTTGCCTTCGTTATTACTAGATGAGTCAGATTTAGTCGAAGTCTGTCGGAGATGTTTCATCGTTAGTGCCAGAACAAAGAATTTAAAGAACAACAAGTTAGATTGTGGTTTTAATGGAATCGTGGATTTATTTATAGACAGGACTGAGTGTGAGGCGATGTGAAAGTTTCTCTAAAGGCCTACGTAAGGAAGCTTGATGACTTATCTTTGAGCAAATAAAGAACACAGGAAAGATGGCTAACGAAGACATTATGGATAATGATCAGCCTGAAACATGGTTAGAACTCGATCTATCCTATACACTATTTCGGATATCCTACGACTACAAAACCTGAAGAAGCTTGAAGATTTATAGGTCAAAGTGCGCTAGCTGTTAAGTCACGTGATCTCTAGATGAACTAGTCAGTTATGTGCCATGCGTGATACACGCTTAGGCGATCATGTATTTTTCGATACATGACTGACGAGGCAGATTTTTTCCCGCAGTAGGTTGCTATTTCTTTCCGTGGTAGACCAGTTGCCATCCAAGGCTATAGAACCCGGTCTGTCCTGCTATTAACCCATAGATTGTGGAGAGAAGAGGATTCATACCTTTCCCAAGGATATTAGAACGTAAGTGAATGTAATGGATTCGACTGGAATTCGAACTCGGCTCTTCGATTCCTCAATCCGAGCTGCTATCCACCGTGCCTCCTAGAGGAATATTCATGTGTAACCTCGCGATGTATAGTAATGTTAATTACAAATTCTGTATACTGTATTTTTAGATCTCTATCATTCGTAATTTCAAATAAAGAATAAACGAAACAGTAGTTTTGGTTCTCATTTATGTTGGAGATTTTTAAGTACCCCACTACAATGCCGAAAGTCAAGTGCTGGATCTCTGCATGCGAATACGAGACAGATGACCTGGTTGCAACAATTGTAGCTGCGCTGATCACCACGCATTCGATGATATATAATGCAACGACACCAGTCAAAGTGGAAAAAGTCAAACGACCTACCACTACATCTGCTGGTACCAGCGAAGACCGTACCTAGTTTGAGTTCAGATGGAAGATATAAAGAGGCAACAAAGATTTTTGCCAAAGAATCAGTTACTGGAGTGCTGTAATAACACTTTGCGTAAGGATCTTACACGAGTACATGGCGGACATTGACTGAGAAATCAGTGGCTGTAGTACTCGCACTAATTTGTAAATTAGATGTAAGAGACGAGAATACAATGGTTGCACGTATGACGCTAAATAACCTGTTCGAGCGTTCGGTGCTAAGATTCGCGGACAAGTTGGGGTGTGTAAATTCGTTGTAAAGTGTAACAACTGTAATCACGAAGTAAATTATACTGATACAATTTTACGTGACGTTCTTGTTCGCTGACTCTATGAACAGAAGATTCAACTTACTGGATTCACAGGGTGATTATGTTGTAAGCTTATGTCGTCACAACAGGAATCGCGCAAAAGCTACGACCCAGAAAATCACCCAGAAAAAGGTTTGACAAACGTATTGTGCTCATACTGCGATAACTCTGGCCATGGGATTCAATGACCTGCTCAAATAAAACAAAAATGTGCTGCATATAAGGTCAATCATGCTTAAAATGCAACCGTGCTAATCACTTGTCCAAAATGTGCAGGAGTTTCACAAAATGAAGGTACTATATTTTATTCTCTATGTATCTCTACAGATTTCAATTATGTTTATACAATAATATGTTTGATACATGGATCCAGCAATCATCTAAACCCCAAGTCAGTCTCACAGCAAGCTTCCCAGCAAAACCCAAACATTATCATCATCTCATCCATGGCTGATACTGGCTACCAAAGTTGTTTCGCTGGTATCAGAATTGTAAACTGTTTGGGATTGACTGAATGCAATCTAATCTCAGTGACGATGTAAATGTATGCCGCCAAAAATAAAAGCATAAAGATCTTGGGCGCCTCCATTCTCCGCTTCTCTAACAAAATCTTTGATGGCACTGCGCTGGAGACACAACAGATAGTATACATTACCGACAATTCTGATAAGACATTGCTTAGTCGAGAGGCATGTACTGCACTTGGTATTATTGCAATGAATTTCCCGACACTTGGAGAAACAGTTGAAAACGCTAATGCTTCAATGAATATTGTAAATGAAACAGTTGATGGCGCAGATATGTCAATGAACGACGGTAATGATACATTCAATAGTGTCAGCAAATGCAATAGACACTGAAGGTGATACATCCGTGAAGTCCATTGGACTGCATGGCAACAATCGTGGCCATCAAATATGATTGCCCCAGACAAGAACCTCCACCTGTCATGCCTACCAAATTATTATTCTGTGCAATGGAGAAACATCGTGTGGATATTCAACAGTACCTACCAGATCGGTGCAAATCAAGTACATTTAACACATGTGAACATCAGGCTTTACCCCTTATGAAAGGGACACCTATGCAGCTCGTGGTGGACCCTCGGGCCAAACCCCTTGCTCATCATACACCTGTTCCTCTCTCCTTTCGTTGGCAAGATGAGGTTGAGTCGAGTCTTGATTAGGATGTTAAGCTAAGCATAATAAAACCTGTACTGATTGGGATGGTGTCATCGTACGGTGATATGCTCAAAAAAGAATGAAACACCTCGGCGCACGGATGACCATGCTATCCTGGAAACCAGTCACACACAGTCCCCGTTTCATCAAGCCCGAACAGTGCCACTTGGGACCAAGAAAACAGTATTCGATGCTTGGAATGGATATCATAGCGTTCCTATTCGTCAGGAGAATAGACATTTCACTACTTTCATCACACCTTAGGATAGGTACCGATATCTCACTACTCCACAAGGATATGTTGCATCGAGAGATGTATATACCCGGCGATTTGATAAGATCATTAGCGATGTTCACAAGAAAACAAAATACCTGGATGATAATCACCCCTGGGCTGACAATATCGAGAAGAGCTTTTTCCAGGTATGTAATTGGTTAGAATTATGTGGAAACTATGATATCACTCTCAACCCTGATAAGTTTGTATTTGACCAGGATAATGTGGAATTTGCTGGTTTTGAAATCACGACTGATAATGTTCGACCTTGCACAACATACCTACTTGCCATTCTGGATTTTCCAACGCCAAAAACATTGCTGACATGCGTCTTTGGTTCTGTTTGGTGAACTAAGTTTCATACCCGTTTTGTATGACAAACCGGATGCTGCCATTCTGTCAGTTGTTGAATCCAAGTACAAATGGGATTCGAGCCTAGATTACCTCTTCCAGGAATCCAAAATTATGATAATCAACGAGATAGAAAATTATATACGCATATTCGACTCGAATAAGCCAACATGCTTAGCTACAGGTTGGTCGAAACATGGTATAGGGTTCTGGCTCTTCTAAAAACATTGCAAATGTGAACGAACTGTGCCATTTTCCTGTACAGAAAGTTGGAAAGTTACCTTAGTTGGAAGTAGATTCACAAGCGTTGCAGAATCTCCGTATTCACCGGTAGAAGAAGAAGCACTCGCCATAGTGGACGCTCTCGAAAAGGCACACTATTTTGTGCTCGGTTGTGACAATTTTGTTATCACAGTCGACCATAAACCATTATTGAATCTTTTCTGGACAGATCGCTTGAGAACATCCCTAATGCCTCACTTCATAATCTAAAGAAAACTTCACGTTATAAGTTCAAAATGTTGTACCTACCAGGGGCAAAGTATCGTACACTAGACGCTGTTTCCCGCAATCCAATTGGGGACACAAAATTTGTGCTTCTGATCGATGATGTTGTCTCAGTATCCCAGAAAGTTAATGATACTCATACTATGAATCTTCCGTCATTGATATATTCCAAACGTCACACCAACATTGGATGGAGCACCAGGGTTAGAGTCCAACTTCTACTCGTCTGCTGCATACTCAATGGGTAATCTACAATGTGTACCATGGGACAAAGGTGGCACCTCTACCTCTAGTGATGAAGTCAGTTGAAATGATAGAGATAGGTATCCCAGACTCGCGCAATGATATACCGCCTTCTCTATAAGAATACTATCCATTCCGGGAACATTTATCTACAGTTGACGGTGTCTACAAGGATCGGATTATTGTCCCACCTTTCTTACGACAGAACATTCTTACGTCGCTGCACTCAGCTCATCAGTGTTATTTCCATGACTTCGAAAGCAGAGACCGGGAATCACAGCTGTTGTAATGAGTATGAAAAACCATTGCAACCACTGCAATCGCATGGCTCCCTCACAACCCAGTGCTTCTCCGACACCTCTTGTGTACCCCCTGTATCATTTCAATGTGGGTATACTGACTTTTTCTATTACAGAAGTGTGAATTACCTTGTTATCGTTGACATATATTCTAACTGGCCTGTTGCTGAGATATCGACTAATGGTTCGAAAGGCCTAATCGACAATATCCGGAAAACATTTGTCATACTCGGAATCCTTGACGAGTTGGCCTCTGATGGTGGTCCAGAGTTTACAGCAGCCGACATTAGAAACTTCTTAAAGATCTGGGGTGTACATCATCGACTTTAATCTGTAGCTTTTCCTCAGAGTAATTGTAGAGCTGAGATCGGTGTCAAAACAGTAAAACGTTTAATCACTGATAAACGAGACCTAATGGCGAACTTGACACAGATTCCCTTTCAGCGTGTTATTCTACAATACAGGAATACCTCTGGTTGAGACACGAACCTTTCCTCGGCTGTGTGCGTTTTTGGACGAGTCATAAAAGAGTTTATCCCTATACTACCTGGTCGTTACAAACCTAATGATTCATGGCTATACACCAGGGAAGCTGCTCTGTGGAACCGACATGTTAAAACAACTGACCATATATGGAGGGAAAAGGGAGATCCCCGCCACGCTGTGAGATGAGGCTGAAATAATAGACAAAGAACATCACTGGAAAATACGAAAACTTAAGGATTCAGCACATGTGTTAGGCCACAAAAATCTCCTAAGCCGGCCCAGCATAGAAATGAATACAATATGGAAAACAGTAATACGGTGTGTTAGAAAAAAGCAATAATAACAAAAAATTGCAATATGAGCTCTGGTAAAAATGGTTACTGAGACACTGAGTTTATAACCTATGTCCACAAGGACACATGGCCTAGTGGATAAAAGTGGTTGGTTGGATCCAGTGACTTGACCCAAAGATTTGTGAACTCCATCAATGGGTAATAAAGGTAAGTAGCTGAGACACCCAGAAGAGGCACGGCTCGTGGAACTAGAACAATCTGCCCCGGTGGATGAAATAAAGGGTTCAGTTCGAAATTCCAATCACCCAAAGAAGGCCGTAGCGTACAACGGCCAAAATGGCAACAAAGATGAGGACAATAGTCCGAACAATGTAAATGGTATAAATAAAGTTCTGACTAGTATGGTAGGGTTTGCTACCGTGGACCAACCTACGCATTCTATTTCAAACATCCAATCTTCTTTCATTTTACATTGTTGTTTGAACTCACCATTTAATGATTAGATATATATACATAAATATGTGTCTGTGTGTGGGGGGGGTTGTTAATTACACGTCAATTATAAGCAAGACGAATCTTCACTGGCTTGAATATTTGACAAATCTTATTAGAGAAAAATATGCACTCACCGGTAGTTGTAGCCGAGAGGTTAAAGCATGTCAGAAGTAATGACGCTTTTCTTTAGGGGAACGCAAGTTCGAATTCTGTCGAAAAGCGCATATTTTTCTCGAATAAGATTTTTCGAATATTTAGGCCGGAAGACGAAATAATTAAATATACTGTTTAATAAATAAACAGAGCGTCTATTCAAATACAAAAATCCACTAAAATAACGTTTAAGTCATAAAATTCTGTCGGATTAAAAAATATTATATTTTTATAATTAGTTACAAAAATGTCATAGTTGATTATCGTTCTATGTCAAACTGTTTATATTGACAAGTGAGGTAAGCATTAAATAATAGGATTGCAGGTATGCGTTAGACCATATTGCAAACAGTTCCATATTCCAATAGTCCAGAATGAAAGACCGTATGTACTTAGAGATGGAAAACGCTAAGAATAGATCTTTCAGTAAATGTCTGGTGGCAGATCATTAGTAGTCATTAAGCTTATTTTTCAGCACAAAAGAATCATACGCAATTCGTGATAAAAGTCAAGTTGTTAGATTTAGTGCAGAAATAATGCCAAATCGATAATGAGATCCATTTATCTCAATATGTACCTTGACATGTTAGAACAAAAAGTATCTGACTGGCACCTGGTTAACTCTGCTAGACAACTTCAAAATTCTTTGAGAACTTGGACGTGTGAATCAGAAACTGTAATACGAACAGACAACACGGAAACCAGAAGCAAAAGCGTGACATTAACTAGGACAACTATCGTAAAACACCTGTAGATGAAAAAGAGTTCTGTAAACAGAAATTGTCGAGTTAAAGTCCGACTTTCTAGTGAATGGCGTTTGTCAAAGAGTTTAGAGACGTTCACTTGAAATGTTTATTCCCACCTTGTCTACCAAGACGCCCGCTTGGTGGTGCTGTTCAAAACTAAAAGGACCGGTCAATAACGTCTGTGTATATGTCTGTGTGTCTATCTGTCTGTCTGTACATCTATAGGAAGAACAACTAATTCACCGATCTGCATTAAATTTGGAATAGACAGTACACTTTTGAGTGTAAATAACTATGGTTGATTTATTTTTAAAGGGGACAGACACTCCCTTGAAAATAAATGTACATCTATAGGAAGAAAAACTACTTCATCGATCTGCATTAAATTTGGAACATAGATAGTAGACATAAAAGGAGGTATTATGAGCTATGTTTGATCTATTTTTGAGGGGAGCAAAGGGGAGATACACCCACTTGAAAATAAATGTACATCTATAGGAAGAAAAACTACTTCATCGATCTTCAATCTTCATTAAATTTGGAACATAGTAGACATAAAAGGGGGTGTAATTACCGGTGGTTGATTTATTTTTGAGGGACGTATGGGGAGCAGACATCCCCCATGAAATAAATGTACCTATTGATTCAAAAACTACTGTACAGATTTTTATGAAATTTGAAACATAGATTTCCGACACGAGAGGGGACGAAATATGCTATGGATAAGTATATATTACTTTGATCGGGCAACTGGATATATTATACTGAAAATAAGCAGTACTATAATGGTATTTTTTATTATTGCTGTTTATTATAATACTTGAGTAAATATTGTAATATGTTTATAGTTTTCCTCGGACTTTTATTTAGTTACATATTTGATGATTGCTTCATTTATAGACCAAAATACAGAGATCACAGACCAGAAGTTTATATGCAACTATGATGATACTGGCCTGGAAGAAGCACCTTTTTATTCTACATGAAAATTAACAGTCCTTTCTATTGCGTTAACTGGACAGATATAGCTGAATCCCCTACATTTATTATTATATTATATGTTCAATACATTCTAATCAATATCTTTTAAAAACATAGTACAATTTTGGCAGCTTCTTCCAAACCCAGTCACCGACGGGTATTTCTGCTAGTATATATTTATGTGTGTGTGTGCATATATATATATATATATATATATATATATATATATATATATATATATATATATATATATATATATAGTTGGATTGATGTGAGTTTGTTAGCTCTATCACTGATATTGAACACTTTCAATAAGTACTACGCATATATAATATATAAATAATATATATAAAAAATTGCATATATATATTTATATTTATATATATACACTTTTACACACGCACACATATATATATATGCAGCGATCAATTTTGAGTTCTTCTGTAGTTTATTGTTGCCTATCGCATCTATTTCTCCCTACCTGTTGTGATGAAGACCCAATCAAGATCCCTCCGCAGAAGCTAGCGTAAATGCCGCCCGAAATGGCGGCTTTTAACCTAATATTAAAATAAAAATGATAAGTTTTTTCTTTTGTAACAGAGGCGGTTTTCTATTTTTTCAATCTAGAGTTATTGGAAATTTTAAATGTTCTTGCCGCTAACCATACATTTGTCTCTGCTACGGTCCGGCTACTACCGTAATCAAATGCATTCTATAAACAAGATGAAAAATCCTAAAAAATCTCATTAAGTACTAATATATTCCTCACTGATCCCAGTAAAAAAAATAAAACTAATTATATACTATACTAAATTTAACACAACCAACTTAATCATACGAATAACTGTTCTCCGTCAACTAGTGTTTTGGAAAAGACCAACATTGTATATCAGTTTAAATATCCTTAGTGAGATTGTATTTTTGACAAAAATGTAAGTACATGTGTTGGCTTGACGATCACAACATTATCAAGATGTCTTACACTACATTTGTTAGATATAAGTTCTATCGCACAGCATTTGAAAACACATTCCTGTCCCCCTTCACAAAACAGAAGAATACTTGTTGAGAACACCAATATACTACACCATGAAAGTAATAAAGAAAAATTTCAAATTCTAGAGCCCATAAAAAACAACAACCAAACAACACTGAAAAAATTATTATGAGCATAGTAGTAATATTTTAAAATGTATTTGAGTTAATTAACATTTAACACCATTTTGAAAATTAACATTTCTGGTTATCACCCTTTGATTAGGAACACTTGTTTACAAAACTTCGCATGTTTGCAAAATCACTATCACAACGATTACAGTTACATTAAGTTTGTCTTCGCAATTCACAACAAAGGATGATCTCGAAGGAGATCGAAAGTACATGGATTAAGAAAAAATTCGGTGCCTTCCCTGATGAATTTCAACTTATCATCGAGTGATAATTAGCGAACTAGAAACGAATATTATATAAATATAAATAGACATAAGCAAGGAAACATGCTTGTATGAGGATATGCTGCCTATATATATATATATATAAATAAAAAAAAGGTTTGCCACTTAGCTGATTGATGTTACCTTCAGCATCCCGACTCCAGAGTTTCGTAATTGTATTTCGTTTTTTGATTTTAATGCTTAAATGATAACGTAAATTAAATATTTACATATGTCTTCACTTCGTTCTCTTATTTGGTTTGGTGATATCTTAAGTTGAGTACTATTAAAATATTCCGTGTAGGAGGTTAGGTTTATAATTAAATTTTTATTTATTATTGTTTGAATTTATGTACATATGCCTGTATTTATACGCTTGCGCATACGTACACACATACGTGCATATACGCATATAGATATACTCACATGAACGCGTGTACATAAGCACATATACACTTGTCTGTGCGTTGTTATTAATAAACGAGTGCTTAAATAGTAAAATTATTTTTTTCTATTTTTAGGGTATTAATTATGGTTAGTTGGGATTATGGAGTATTTTTTCTGTTTCAATATATGTACATAGAGTATTATATATATATATATATATATATATATATATATATATATATATATATATATATATATATATATGAAAGAAAGATTGTGTTTGTATGTATGTATGTTTGTACAACGACCGAGCGCACGTCTTTTTTAATGATAGCTTCCTTTACCCACTCCTTTGAAATTCGGGCGAGCTGAGGAAAAAGACGGAAAGAAATTCGCCCGCTTTAGTTAAAAGAAAACTTTGAGTTCAAAGAGATTGACCGTCGAGTTGAATAAAAAGACTAAACAAATTCGCGAGCTTATGTGAAATTTTCTTTGGACAAATGAAAACGTTCTATATATAAAAGAAAGATAGTTTCTGTCTGTCTGTCTGTACGTATGTATGTATTTATGTTTATACAAGGACCAACTTTTTATAACGAAAAATTACTGGAAAACAATAATTGATACATTTAAAAAAAATTAATCAAAAAATGATTAAACACTAAAACAAATTAATAAAGGATAAAAACATAGAAAAAAAAGAATAAAAACATAAACAATAATAATAATAAAAGCAGACAACATCAAATCGAAAATCCGCTCTGAATTGTAAAATACAAAACCCAATAAAACTAAGACATTATTGAATTAAAAAAGCTTTTAATTGCTTTTATCAATACACACACACACACACACACACACACACACACATATATATATATATATATATATATATATATATATATAGGAAGAAATATAGTTTTAAGGTGTGCTGTATTTATGGTATAAAGTGTTCAAAATCACAGATAGAGCGTATGTAAATATAAATATAAAAGTGAACATTGAAGTCAACACTCAGAGGCGACAGGCTGTTTCATGCTTGTCGCAATCGTCAAGCCGCGGCCTGGCGATTGTGCCTAGCATGAAAGTGTTGACTTCAATGTTCACTTTTATATATATTTATATATATATATATATATATATATATATATATATATATATATATATATTTCTAAATAGTTAATGAATAATTCATTCCTTTACCCCTCCTTTGAAATTCGGGCGAGCTGAGGAAAAGACTGAAAGAAATTCGCTCGCCTTAGTTAAAAGAAAACTTTAAGTTCAAAGAGATTGACCAACAAACTGAAGAAAAAGATGAAACAAATTTGTGAGCCAATGTGAAATTTTCTTTGGACAAATGAAAACTTTACAAGAATTAGCCGTGGAGCTTAGAAAAAGAAAGAAAAGAAAATAGCGATCCTATGCGAAACACTTTTTGATAAGGAGAAAAATTAAATCAACAAGAGAAGAGCATCCGAAGTTTCATTTCTGTTCACTCATTCAGCGTTCAGATTTTCGCCAGTGTCAAATTACTCGCTGATTATATTATCAGCCCTAACGAAGCGCTTGGCATTGCAAAGAACTTTATTTCAGTTATCCAAAATGCTTAATATTCCTCGTCATTAAAACCCATCATTAATCTTCTTGTCGTGGGTAAACAAATTGTTCATTTTAACCCCAAAGTCCTACTCCACTATAGAACAACATCAAACAAGACTTTTAGCAACTCAGGAGAAAGCAAATGCCAGGGGCACTCCAAGGAGAGCTATAGAGGATACCGGAACACAGAGAGAAATATATTTGCAGCCTGAAAGTTCAGGGAATTCTTTACATCGAGCAGTTGAAACATGAGAACAAAGACTGCAAGCCGAAAGAACCAGGACGGCTGCAGAAGATCAGAGAAAGGAAAGGCTTCGGTGGGAAAGAGGTAGGTTTGCTACTCGCAAAGCATCTGAATCTCCTGAACAAAGACAGAAAAGATTTCAGGCTACTAGAGCTAAAAGGACTGCTAGAAGGGCAGTGGAAACTCACTAGAAAAGAGACAAAAGACTTGAAGCTAATAGAGCTAGGTCCCCCTGCTGGCAGGGCAGTTTAGACTACCGAGCAAAGAGATGAAAGACTACAAGCTGACAGAACCTAAAGGACTGTTCGCATATCAGCTGAAACTCCTGAACAAAGGTAAAAAAGGCAGGAAAGGCAGCAGGTTTGAAGAACTAGGGAACGGGGCAGACTTGCCCATACCTTGGAGCAGTGGCACCATGTTGCCTTAACTATTAGCCGGAGCATGACTACGATTCTGAAATGAAAGTGACAATAGGCTCTATATCTAAAGTCTGTGGTAATTATGAAGCCAAGAAGTTTGAAGGAGAAACTCCTGGAATATGTTGTCCGAGTAGAAAATTCAGGATTCCATTACTGGAAGATCCGCCACAGTCTTTGAAGCTTCTTCTTTCAGGCACCACTCAAGAGTTAAAACACTTTTTAAAAAACATTAGGAGGTACAATTGTGCTTTTCAAATGACTTCATTCGGGGCTAAAATTATTAGGGAATTTTTTAAAGTGTAGGGTTAGGTGTACCATAGGATCAGATCCTCACGGTCACTAACAAGAGCCGCAATTTCTTCAGTTATAACAAGCGGCCAGGTATAATTCTATTTCACTTAGCACCAGGCTTGAACTTACACTGAGAGTGTAAGAGATAATACATTGTAAAAATAGCTATGTCAAAAGCTTTAAACGTACTCTGGAAAGTGCTCCTACTTATAACTTTAATGTGATCATTGATGCAGACAAGAGATCTACTGAACAGCATCCGGGACGGTGGAATGAACCATCCTGCAATGAAATAGTAGTGGTTCTCTATGGTGACCAACATAACAAAAGATACGTTGTTCTAAAGCTATGTGACAACACGCTTCAACGAATTAATGAGATACATAGATCTTATGATGCTCTTCAGTATCTTCTGCTATTTGTTAATGGGTAAAGTGGTTACTATTCTGGCATTAAACCTCGTGATCCAAGCAATCCGGAGGATATGTTAAACAAAGAAGTATCGTGTAAGGGATTTTATGCGCACCGTTTTATGACGCATGGCAAGTCATTCAATCATCTTCATCACTCCCGAGATCTCTTTCATCAATATGCAGCTGATATGGCTATTAAAATGGAGTCTGAGAGGTTGTGTTTCATTAGAAACAATCAAAAGTAACTACAATTGGAGAATTATATTCGTCTGAGAGATGTCGTAAACAATGATGTGTGACCTGGCAATCTTGGGCAGCTCTGCATTCTACCATCAAGCTCCACAGGGGGGCTTCGATACATGCATGAAAGGACGCAGGATGACATGTATGGTAGGCCAGATCTCTTAGTAACCTTCACATGCACCCCAAAGTGGAAGGAAATTGAAGACAAACTTTTTCTGTACCAAAAGGCCAAAGATAGACGTGACCTCCTTGCCAGAGTTTTTCCCGGAAGTTGGAGAAGCTCATGAATCTGATTAAAAAGGGGAAAAATGTTAAGTGTGACATATACACGAATGAGCGGTAAAAATGGGGGCTACCATATGCTCACATTCTGCTTTGGCTGACAACAAAAATTAACTCTAATGAAATTGACAGGATAATCTCGACAGAGTTTCCAAATCCATCGACGGACAAGGAGCTTTATGAAATTGTTAAAAGGAACATGGCACATGGACATTGAGGGGTTTTAATCTCAACTTGCAATGTCTGAAGAACAACGTATGCTCAAAGAGGTTTCCCAAGAGATTTCTTACGGAAACACAAACTGGTAATGATCGATATCCTTTTTACAGGCGTGGAAGCCTAGACAATGGTGGGTTTTCAGCAAAGGTTGGACAACATGAGGATGACAACCGGTGGATAGTATCTTATTGCGCTTTGCAGTCAAAGACTTTTAATTCTTATATTAATGTTGAATTTTGAAACTCAGTGAAATCCATCAATTATGTTTGCAAGTACGTCAACAAGCGGCCATGTTTGGCTTGCGGCAGGAAAATAGCCGAAATGAGATAACCCAGTATCAAATGGACAGATACATTAGTAGTAATGATGCATTTTCGTTCATATTTGGCTTCCCACTACATGAAAGACACCCGGTTATTGTGCAACTTGCAATACATTTGGAAAACGGTCAACGTGTCTACTTCACTGAAGCGAATGCTGTTCGAGTAGTACACACACCTAATAATACTAAATCCAGTGGCGTAGCTAGAGTAAACGTCACCCGGGGCGGTCCGCTCAAATGTCACCCCAATGACCCCGATTCACCCTATGCTGAATGGTTAGCTGTAGCTAAATTTTCATACATGCTCTACCTCTACTTTACTCTACTGACCGGTACGTTACTGTTTACATGTATGATCCAAGACAAAATCCAATACCACAAAATAATCAGTTCAAATCAAAAGTTAAAAACATTGTTATTTTTCCTACTCACAAATTTCCCAACAATTTATTAGAATATTTCTGACGGGGGGCAATACTGGGGGGGTCATAAATTATTTCTGGGGGGTCATATGCCCGCCTGCGAAACCCTGTGTCTCCCCCACTGTTTTCAGACTATTTTTGGCACCTTAGCCTGGTTGAAAAATTTTGTTGGGGGTGACATTGTGTCACCCCTCCTGTGCTGGCACCCGGGGCGGCCCGCCCCCTCGCCCCCCTTAGCTACGCCACTGACTAAACTCACAACTTTCTACAAGCTGTACTAAAACGAACCTTTTGCCTGCACACTTTTGTATTCCTAAGTGCCATCTTATTTCGTCTGAAAAGGCAGAAAGAAATGGGTGCGTAGATCGATAGGTCAAGATGTACCAGAGCACCCGGCATTAAATTTGACGTGTACCTAGGTACAGTATACATTGTACATCCCAGCTGACATGAATGCGTTTATCTTCGTCTCTTTCACAAAATTCAAGGCCTAACATCGTCCCATGATCTTATAAATGTAAACGGACTGGTTAGTACGAACTACCGAGAAGCATGCTTGAGTTGAGGTTTGCTTTAAGATGATGTCCAGTGGGATGCAACAATGATTGAAGCTTTTGTGTCACAATCCTCTGGGAATGTAATTCGCTTTTAGCAGTCCTAGTGCAGACATGCGCAGTAAGTGATCTTCCTTTTCTGTATAGGGATAGTTTGTCTGAAGACTTTAAGCACCAAGCCCAATTCCAATTTCCAGGTATGGAAATTGATTTCAGTGATGAAATTTAAAACAGGGCATTAATCGTTATAAAAAACTATGTTGCTTCTACTTGAGGGAATGTGTTACCGGCATATGGGTTGCCCAAAACTCATCGGACTGGGACCGATGCATTACCCACAGTGTTGAAAGAAACATGCCATGACATCAATGCCTTGTGTGCATATGTTAATGAAAATGAACGAAGGTTGCTTCTAGACCAAAGGAGAGCTTATGACACTCTTATTGAGAGTGTCCGCGTTTGCAAAGGTGGAATGTTGTTCCTAGATGCTCCTGAAGGGGTAGGAAAAACATTTGTTACTAAGCTTCTTGTGACCAAAGTTCAGCAATACAAGGACATAGCTTTGGCAGTGGCTTCGTCTGGTATTGCTGCAACTTTACTGTCTGGTGGCCAAACTGCACGTTCAAAGTTTAAACTTCCATTGGACTTGACTTCATCAAACAATCCAATTTGCGGTATCAGCAAAACCTCTGAATTAATCCAAGCGCTAAAAAGGTGCAGATTCATCGTATGGGATGAATGTACCATGGCACACAGGGCAGCTCTGGAAGAATTTGACCGAACCATGAGAGACATTATGGATTGTTAGTCCACTATGAGAGGTATAACTCTCCTGCTATCTGGAGACATTAGGCAAACACTACCAGTCGTACGGAAAAGGACCAAGACTGATTAAGTCAGAGTATGTCAAAGCTTCTCTGTTGTGGTGACATATTCTAACGTTGTATCTAAGCACCAACATCAGAGCACATTTATTTGGAGATCAGCTGTCAGCTCAATTCTCCTGCAACATTTTGAGACTTGTTAATGGCAACGTATCCTTAGATGTCAATGGAGAGATGACCATTAGCAATGATGCCAGTATGCTGATGAGCTTAAAGCCAAGGTTTTCCCAAACCTCCAACATAATTACAAAAACTACAATTGGTTATATGACAGAGCAATACTGGCTCCAAAGAACAAAGCAGCTGACAGAATCATTGACCAACTGTTGTAGTTCCGCACCCCTGGAAACATCTCATATCTACAGGTCAGTTGATACCATTCCAGATCCAAAACAGGTAGTCAATTATCTAACGGAATTTCTGAATTTTCTAGAACCTCCCAGACTACCTTTAAATAGAATGAAACTCAAGATTGGGGGTGCCTATAATACTATTACTGAATCTGGGCCCACCTAAATTTTGTAATGGCACCAGATTGGTGGTTAAGAAATTGATCCCACATATAATTGAGGCATCGGTTCTTACTGGGTATGGAAAAGGCGAAGATGTTTTTATTCCCAGGATTCACCTTATTCATCAGGGTCGGATATTCCATTCAGGCTTCGGATACTTCAGTTTCCAATACGAGTAAGTTTTACTTTGTCTATTAACAAAGCACAAGGCCAGACTCTATCAGTTACTGGACTGCAGCTAGAAGAATCCTGTTTTTCTCAGACGAAGTTGTATGTTGGTTGTTCACGCATGGGAAGTAAAACCAATGTGTTTGTTTACGCTCCACAAGAAAATACAAAGAATATTGTCTACCAAGAAGTATTGTAATATAGAAACTGTTTCAAAATATTTTCGTGTTTGAATAAATGAATTTGAAGTTATATTGTCGTTATAGATATATTTTCAGCTTTTTAAATCCCCGGCATCGCCGGATAGCTCTGCTAATGCACTATATACTTCTGTATACTCACGCACGTGCGCACATATATGTAATTTTAAATATTGTATAGGTCAGTCAGTCCGTCTGTTAAGTTCCATACCTGATACACGCTTGGGTGATTATGTATCTTTCGATAGATGACTGACGAGGCATAATTTTTTCCCGCTGTAGATTGCCATTTATTTCCACGGTAGACTGGTTGCTAACCAAGGCTAAAGAACCCAGCATGTCCTGCTATTCAACTGAGAGGGGGAAGAGACGAGTTCATACCTTTCCCAAAGTTATTTGTGCATAAGTGAATCTACACAAAAACTGTATATTTGCTTATATTATATGCTATAGCTTATCTAATGTTTTCATTTTTATGTAATGGATAGTAATTTATTTGTTTTTGCTTTGGTGTTATATACTGATGTATTGATTACGGGAGGTTAGGTTTGTCCGTTTGTAGTTGTGTGTGTGTGTGTTTCAGTGTGAGTGTATGTATATATTTATATGTACATACACACACACGTATAGATGTGCATATTTAGTATTTGCTCATTTATTTTTATATAATTTATTTTAAGTTTGTACTACATTTATTTCATTTGTTTAAATTTTATATATTTATTTTATTTATTTGTTTACTTTTAATTAGTGCTTAGATAACAAAGTATTTATTTATATGCCTACATTTACAGTTTACACATTATTTCTGTTCTCTTGTTTAAGGGTATATTTTGTTTTTAAAAACTAATTATTGCTCATTTTTATTCTAAGCATAGTTTACAATTTTTACTGCTAATACTGTGTGGGGCTGCTCTTTTTTATAATTTCCCATTTGATTTTTGTGGGGATATTGTTTGCTATTTGGCTCTATATTTATTTTTCTTTGTTTTTGCAGTTACATTTCATGGTGTTATTTTGATGGATGTTGTTATTGTTATTGATTTTGTTGAGTATATTTTTATTGTGCATAGTTATTATTTTTTCCATGTTATCCATGACGCTGTAACTAATTTTGACTGTATTTTTATT
This sequence comes from Acanthosepion pharaonis, assembly GCA_903632075.3. Lineage (NCBI taxonomy): Eukaryota > Metazoa > Mollusca > Cephalopoda > Sepiida > Sepiidae > Acanthosepion > Acanthosepion pharaonis. The sequence continues at coordinate 395,559 of CAHIKZ030000551.1, forward strand.
GATAATTTTTGATAATTTGCTATCTTTAAGGAAGTGTTGTCAATTATTTTGAAGAATATTTTCCCTATTTTTGTTTTTATTGTATTGTTATAGGTGGGGTGACAAAATTATGTTTCTTTTTCTGGTGTCTTTTGTTTGAATTGTTTTCACTTTTTGTCTTCTAGTTTGTTTGAATATCCGCTGTTTCTTAGGGCTGGTTCATTTTTTTTTTCATTGAATATTTTTAAGCTACTAGAATTTGTTGAAATTCTTTTATTTATAGATATGGGTATTTGCTTGAATATAGTGGAATTTTTTTTTTAATGTAAAAATTCAGATATAAATAAAAATGTATTTGTAAAAAGTCGATATGAATAAACGAAAACTATTCTTCACCGACGCCGACTATATCAAGGCAAATGTAAGAATTTTATTTTGCACTAAGAATTTATAAACAGAATTAAAAATATCGTTAGGTTTTCAAAATATTTAAATTTAAGAACGTTCATTAATATCCTTCAGGCTTACTGTGAAAGTCAAGGTAAATCTCTCTCTCTCTCTCTCTGTGTGTATGTGTGTGTATGTGTGGGGGGGTGTGGGGGGTGTGGGTGTGTAAAATTCATCCACGTGTTGGAATTTATTTCTTTTCAAAATGCTGAATTTAATTTCTTTGAAAATATTCAATCTCAGCCAGGCCCATTACAACTCGTTACCCAGCTTTTAGCAAAGTTTTATATCTAAACACTAAAAGGCGTCTTACCTCATCTTCAAGAAGGTACTGTTTCCATTATGACATGCGGCGGTTTCCGTTTGTTGAAGACCGTGTGGGTTTGAGTGTTGTTAAATTAGGGACACGTGCTGTTTATTCCTGCTAGAAGAAGGTCCTACTACAAGAAAAAATCGGACTCAAGTTGAGTCCAACCGAAAAAGACAAACAAAGAAGACAAATAAGATATATATATATATATATATATATATATATATATATATATATATATTAACAAATATATGTATTAAACAACAAATTTACAAGTGACAAAGACATCAACATTTGCATTTGTGTGTGAACATAAAGAGTTTGTATTTTGGTGAATGTTCGTACGTACGTGTATCTGTGTTTCATGACGTTTTCCCATAAGTGGGCAAAACGCGGATTTCTACGAGAGATTACATTTTTAAATGTGTCCGCTGAAATGCAAAGTTAAAAAAGAACGAAGCAAGAAATTGCCCAGTATATTGTGTACGGAGAGCGACCCCTAGTGAACAATTAGGGAATTAAGGAGGAGATAACTCCGACGCGTTACAATGAGTAAACGCAACCCTTCGTTGTAGAAGGCTGGCTGAAGGATCCATGTTATTGGGATGAGATCACTCCAAACCGTAGCATGCCATACCTGAATGTCCACTTAAACTGCAGTGTCAGTCTAGTATAGGACAATTTTCAATTAAACATAACTAGGGTAATTCAAAAACCTCAGCGGTGTCATGGAGTACTGTTTATGGGTTTTTAAGCATGTGAGATATATCATCGGATTAGCACGCAGTAACTGATTACCATCTGTTCATATTATTTACGAGCTTCCTCAAAGCACCCTAGAGGAAAGGGATTGGATTCCTTTGTGTCGCAAACAAAGGTAGACACATCGATAATTAATTGTTCTTTTTTTCGTTTATATTAATAACTAGATTAAAAGCCGCCCTATCGGGTGGCATTTAAGCTATCCCCAGCAAAGGGCTCTTAATTGATGAACATACATAAGAAAGGTTTGTTTTTTATTTTTTATTTTAGTGTCCTCTCTTTCATGTTTTCTTCTCTTCTGATTGTCTATTTCTGCTAAACACTACACTTACTTCGGCTTATTGATCACTAGCAGTAGAGCCCGGCGTTGCCCGGGGATGTAACAGTAAGAGATAGATCAAGTATCGACCATCATAAAGACTGAAAAATAAAATTGACAAAGATTATTGTTTAAGGTTGACGGACATGCATGTCTTAATTAGTTTTTTTTTTTTTTGTTGTTGTTGTTTTTTTTTTACGAATTGGTCAAACCCAAACAAAAACATTGTTTTCAATCATTATGAGTCTACCGATTGAATAGAAATTTATTATAAACAATTGTCTTGTAAATGGAATTTTTAAAGCATTCTGAATGTAAAAATAAAGAAAAAAGTGTGCAAGACAATAAGAAACACTACCTTCCCCGCAAAAGTGAAGTTTTGTTGAAATCGGTTGAAAAATGTAGGAAATCCGATCCAATATATAAACGTACACACACACACACACACACACACACACACACACACACACACACACACACAACCTGGGTTTTATAATCAGTAAGATTTATAACAAATTTGACAATGTTTAATCTTGGTGCCCGTAAAAAACAGTGTGTCAAAAGGACGGTTATTCTTTTGACACCACTATTATTATATACACTTTTGACTCCTTCGACAATGTCTATTGTTTTAAAAAGCAATGATTAAAATTTTAATAACAGTCAAATATTTTAAAGTGAATTTTCTTTATTCTTAATAATTAACAAGAAAGATATGTATTAAACACTGCTTATTTATTAGATTGAATAAAAATGTTGTTTATAAAGTGGTAAATAATAAATATTGCATTGTAGTTTGTTTAAATATTTTGCTAATTCTGTACTTTTTTGCGAGCACGATGGTTAAACATTGCCAAAATTTAGTACGAGATAAGGCACTGAACACAAAAGCAAAATATAAATTCAATAACTCTAGTCATGTTCTTAAATAGTCTCGTCAAATTTAGACTACTTACTGACTATAATCGGTATGTCCCCATTTACATAAATACCGTAGTAAATACTGTATGTTGGTCTGCAGTTGAAGATTTCGTCTCCAGCTGTCCTGGTCAAACTCTTTGCCCCCCAGGCAGAGAGGATCCCCAGACGAGGCTATGTCGAAGGGCAGAGTCTCGTCTCGAGAAACATCTACCAGAATATTTGGCCGAGCCCATGGGATCGGATACCCTACATTAAATTCTACTTTGTGCCACATCTGACCTCGTGGGGCGGTTGGTAGATATCCTGCAGTTGGAGATTCATTGTGGTATTCACTTGATTCACTTCTAGCAGTTGATTACTACTTCTACGCGCCGCTGGCTAATCTTATATGTGCTATTCTTGTCCTACGTATTAGCGTTCAATACCAACCTTCGTTTGATTATTCTATTCAGTAACTTTCCCTAGGTTGCAACAGACTCTCATATCGATGTCATGCATGGTATCTAACTCGTTCAGAAATGCCTAAACTATAAGCTATGTACAACCGATCAATAATTAAATTGGTTTGAATGAACCCTAGAGGTCTTTATCTTTCACCAGATCTCACTGACTGGCGATACATAATCACAAATAAAGATATCTGCCAGATAACAAAGACCACTTCTCTAGCTGTTATAACTATATAAAATAAACAGCATATCTAACTGGAAGAGAAAACAATGACATTCTCAAGATTTTTCACACTATATTAAACAAAAGGTTTGGAATGAAACCAGTACTAGAAAGAGTAATAACAGTTAGTGGACTTGAGAAACTTATTTTCCTGAAAAATTGTTTTAAGAGAAAGATGTTATAAATTTCAACTAAAGGTAACACTGTTCGGTCAATGAATGCCGATTGTTTCATGCATGGAAACAGTTAATTTTATTATTACCATTCATTTTTGGTCAGAGAAGCTAAGTTTGTATATTTGTATCTGCCAGTGAATGAAAAAACCACATATGAATTTCAGAGACTTGAATTAATTATTTGTGAACGAACATAATTTAAAAACATTCATATTGACAATTCTGTCAGTGTATGCGACTAATTCAAAACATTGATATTTGGTATTCCCTAATGAAGAATGTTAACCAAAAATCTGTGAGAGAAACTGAAGTGTTTCATCCAACGAACGATTGTTTGTTTCTTTATTTTTTACAATTGAAAATTTTGTAATGTTACAAAACTTAATTATCTGCCTTTGATTCAACTATAATTTATGCACATTTCAAAGGGTAAAAAATGACTTCTAGCTATAGGCGCAAAGTGTAAGTTGCCTCACCAACTGGAACCAATTCATCAGAATGACTACACGTATACTCCTGGACCACCCGCCCGTGACCGTGGAGGAGGGGAAACCTGATTGAAGGCCATGAGCAGCGCTTTGTCACCCTCGTGATCTTAACAATATTTGCTTTTTTTTTCTACCTACATTTATATACGTTACAGATTAAATGAAGCACAACTGACTATTAAAGGATGAAAAGTTTTCGGGGATTGCGACGTCATTCAGAGGTGGGTGTCCAGTTCCGTGAATTTGTTTTGCTCATGTTAAATCTAGAAGAAACACTATATAAAAGTCACTAATTTTTATCCATGAAGTTGATGTTAAAATTGCCGCAAAACATTGTTCATTTATATTGGATAGAATGATTTATTATGACAGGTCCCTAATTTGTATTTAGATACATTGTATTTATTTTCAATTTTTCTATCTGTCTATTTATTTTCAATTTTTCTATCTGTTGTAATAAATATGGCGACAAAGATGAGGACAATAGTCCGAACAATGTAAATAATGTACATAATACCTCATCTCAGAAATCTAGACAGAAAATTTAGATGTAGTAGAGTGGTGGGTGCTGTATCATAGATTAGGGGCGGGGTACGAAACCCTTGCATCGGCCCGTCTACTCTAGACCTTAATTTCTCTTTCTGTTCAGAGCCAATGCCACATAGCTGATGTAACGCACAAAAAAGTCAACTCTAAAATAAGATCTTAATTCATGTCCCTCTTACATATTTACCAATATGTATGCAGTTCGCTGCATGAACAAACTACTGCCGTATTCAAGCCCCGTAAATATGTAGTGTTTTCTCTCAAACATATATTCATACCATTATCTATTTTCACTACGAATAAAGTGTTAACATATCGTAGCGCTTATAGGATGGTCAGGCAAATTTATCTTTACCAGCCATTCTAATATCTGTATATTTTTTCATGCTTTATTCTTCCAAGTTGTTGTGTGACGCCTTTTGATCATCATCTTTGTTATAAAATTTGATTTGAAAAATGTCCAGGTTAGGACCAAGGAAGAACAACACGAACACAAGAGTAGAAATAACGAAGGTATATTACACGAAATAATAATACAAGATGTGGAAGGTGTTAGTATGACTGTCAGTCTGGTTTGGAGTGAACTACTATCGGCTCGACTCGACCCTCTCTCTTGAGAGGCGTAGTATACATAGTGTTAGGAAGAGTTCATTCTGTAGTTATAGGTTGTGAATCCCTTGCTCACCACTGTAACGTAGATTTCCTGTGCCCTTTATATAAATACTTTCATCGTAATTGTCCTGATGAACTTTCCGCTATGGTACCTAGACTTTATGAATTTAAGTTCAGTACTAGATTGGCGGCAAGGTCACATCATTTTATAGTTGAAATGGCTGGACGTAAGTTCTATTCTGCTAGTTTCTTCTCCTGCATTTCTCACTTGTGGAATTCTCCTCTGGCTTCTTGCTTTCCAGTCAACTTTGATGTTCAAAAATTTAAATGCAATGTCAATCGTTATCTTTTGTCTTCTTAATTCTTTTTTTTTATTGTTCTCTCTCCTTAATAGTAGTTTTTTCACATTTCCTAACACTCAGTAACCACTTGCATCATACTGGCAATATTACCTTGCTTAGAGTGAAATTAAAAAATTTTTTTTTTTTTTTTTGGTTGGCACCAAAAGAAATTACTTTGCTTCTTTACTAACTGATTAGTCATTTAAACAGTCGGAAATGAATATAAGGTAAATATGTAAATTTAAATTTTCTGGTGGTACATTTTTAAATAGATTTAATGTTCATCCAGATACTATTATGTAACTGCTGTTGAATAAAACTGTCCTCTACATGTCGTCATGAAACTCCGCGAAAACAAAGCAAAGTAGAGTGATCATAGATAAATAGAAAATTAGATAAAATATTTGGTTGAATTCAAATGGCAAATTTTAATAGTTTTTGTTCATTATGCCGAATTAGGGTTGCCAACTCACTAAAATGAAAATGCAAGACTGGCATGAGGTGAAACTCCCAACCATCGGACTACAGGCCTACAAAGCTGAATTAAATCAGTTTGATATGTTTGAGAAACGGATTTGTAACATATTACAATTCAAGAATTTTATACTTTCAGTGAAAAATAAGAATTCAATTAGAATTTTAGAATGAATCAGAATTATATTTCAGGAAACACAATATAAAAAAAAAAACATTATTTTCAGTAGTGCAACTATTTTCGCTGCATCTTTAACATGTATTCACATTGTTATGTGCTTGTTGCGGGGCTGATAAGGATGTCGCCCCCGCAAGCTTTTAGAAGAAAGGTGTGAACAACCAAGACAATGAGGGGACAAAGGCTTAAATATAATAAACATCGGTTTTTATTTATCCAAAATGTACTGTCTGGAGAAATATGTTTGTATCGGTACCGGGTTCAGTATGACTGGTTTCCTTCAGGGGAAGTTGTTTCGGTTGTATCGGCGAAACGAGTGCAGAGTTGATCGGCAGCGGTAGCTGGTCGATTGTCGGATTGGAGAATTGTCGGCGGCAGTAGCTGGTTGATCGATGGCGCACGAAGATTCGTTGGGTTGGTTAGGACCAGTCCCTAAACAGAGCCGAGTCAATATAGTGATACGACTTTCAGGGCTGATCAACCGAGGAGGCGGGATCGTGCCGAAGGCGGAAATCCCTAAACAGGACCGAGTCAGTGTAGTGATACGACTTTCAGGGAGGATCAACCGCGGAGACGGGATCACGCCGAAGTGTAGCACTTGACAAAGGCGAAGTCCCTAAACAGGTCTGAGTCAGAGTAGTGATACGATTTCCAGGACGGATCAAGCGCAGAGACGCGATCGCGCCGAAGTGTAACACTTGACGAAACTGGAGTCAGAGAGGCGATACGTCTTCCAGGGTGGGTCGACCACGGAAACAGGATCACGCCGAAGAGTATTCTCTAGACGAAGCCCCGGAAGCTCACAAAGGTAGCGTGCTACACTTTGATCCAGGCCACCGGGCAGTTTATTTATTGTATATAAAAATACAATTATGGCACAAGGCCGAAAAAGGGGAGGGGTTGAGGCTGCTCGAGCCTGGGTTTGGGCGAAAAAAAGGGGCTAACAATATGTGGAACGATTTGTTCAAGTACTCTCTAGCTAGAGGGAGTAGAAAACCGTAGATATAAATCACTCCCCATGTTTTTCAATGTTTGGGAAGCACTGCCTAAATCCGATGCTCACGAGGTACGGTTTTGGACTCAACCATATTGGGCCAGTCGTCAAGTTTCTCGCATGCTTAAATCTGCGAGATCAGGGTTTGTGAAGGTCAAGGTCTTTTTTCTAAGGAGTGGCTAATGGCGGCCGCGACATACTCATTCAATCTCTAGAATTTTAAAATGAAACAGTACTCTATTTTAGTAAAACCAGCTTTTTAAACGGATTGCAGATCAGGGAGCGGAAAATATATAAACTAAACAGCAAACATTGCTAAGAGTTACAAAGAACAGGAAATTGTGGAGAGCCTGATTTCCCAAGTCTTCCAGAAACATGCTACATAATAGAAGAATAAGTGTTTAAGTCAATTGTGATATACAAACGGTTCACAGCAATTTACACAAACCATTTAAGACAAGTTCCCATAACCGGTTCTTAAATGTCCTTGACCTTAGGAATATGTAGGAATGTCCCACTTTTTCGCTAAAAAAGTGGCACACCCTGATGAAAAAGGCCCCAAACTTAATAAAAACAACGTTTTATCACGAAAAACTTTATGTTATTAATAAGAGTAGAGACCAAAGTATTTTTTAATTATTTTTTGAAATTTTTTTTTCCTTTTAGCATGTTTTAATTTGTAGCTGAAAAATCACCTTTTTTTTAGGTCTAAGATCACCAGATATTTTGCAATAGCGTTTTTTCACTTAAAAGACACATGAACTTGGAAATTCTTGTAAAAATCAAATAATTGTCGCAATTTAGTGAAATTTTCAAGACTTATTTCGAAATGACTGAATTTATTGTAGAAAAGTTTGTCTTTTAGAAAACCACAGTAAAACTATATTTTTTTGCGCTTACTACCCACCTTACTTAAGTTTAATAAAAAAAAAAAAAACTAAAAACAAGAGAACCAGTTGTTACAAAAAGAAAAAAAAATTAATCTCACTATTTAGTGATTTAAATGATTACGTATGCAAAGGAAAACTAAGAGATGTTGATGTAAAATCAGTTATGGAATCAAAATAACATATATAATTTTTCGAATTATGTTTTTTGCTATATATACAATATACATGCAAAAATCATTAAAAGGCCATGATATCGCAATCGGTATTCTTATGGAATCAATTTAAACTAACGCCTTTTCCCCATAAACTATAATTTTAAAAATTTCACTAAGATATGTTGGAAAATTACTAAGTTTTCATTTGAAATTAAAAAAAATAATATCTTTCAGAAAAGATGGCTACGTGAAAAATAAGCTGACGACAGAATGCTATGGGTTAAAGAAAAAATACCCCTTAAAATTAGAGGTGTATGTTCCTACTTTCATGACATATTTACTTTTCTTTCAGTTTATCAGAAATTATTTCATAATTGCGAATCTGGTATGATTCATTTGCATACACAGTTTTTCTCAGCTATATGCACATGTGAATAATGTATGTTTATTTTCCATATCCTTTTTTTATCACCATACATACTTTAAAGATTTCAAAATTTTTAAAATATACTTTTAAATAAATTTTATTATTCTAAATAGGAACCGTTATTCATCAGTTGAGTTTAAAACAATTGAATACACAAAAGACAGAATTCGTTTGTTTAAAATTCGTGCTTTGATTGTATTGTACTTGTGAGAATTCAGAACCGGTTCTTTCTTAGAGATTTCCTTCTCAAAATAAAAGTGTCGAGAAGAAAGAAAAAATATTTAAAATATTTTGATGACTTACGTACAGTCAAGAGAACAAAAATAAACTGAAGATCTTTAATTATGAATATAAACCTACTTTTAGCTAAAATAAATGTTTATATACGTGCAATATCTGACCAAGAGAGTCTTAGAGAGATTAAGTATTATTCGTGAGTATATCAAAAGAAGTGTGCTTTTGAAACAGAAATAAAAAGAAAATATTGAATATGTATATGGACAAATTTGTATAATCATGAGTTTTCTTCTACCAAAAATGTCGTGGATAATCATGGCTCTCCACAACCTCCAATCCCTTATAGCTCCTAGCAACGTTTGTCTATTTGCCAAAATATTCCAACACCCGTTCTGACATCCATTCACACGTTCGTTAGATAGGATAGCTACTCCCTTGGCTTTTCTAACTTTCATATATACTGTGAGTGTCAAATTCTCAAAGCCTTCCTTCCTCATTATATGTCCTCAAAATTTCAACTGTCTCTTTCTGATTCTAAGTGTCCTTTTTGCATCCATTTTCCTAAAGACTTTTCATTGCTTCCGCACTCCGTCCATGGAACTCTCAGCATCCTTCTGTGGAACCACATTTCTGTTGTCTCCAGATTTTCTCTTCAATCTGTGAGAAGATTGTCCAGCATTCACTGCCATACAAGTAATACCATGTTTATATATATATATATATATATATATATATATATATATATATATATATATAAATCAGTTCACCACAAACAAGGCGATAATCCCACCAAGATGCAAGGGAGTAAAAGAGAATGAGAAAACTTTAAAAGGAATCAGAATCCAATCCTAAACAGGAAACAAGGGATAAACCTCTACTACTGTTTAAAAGACCGGGAGGAGCGTGAACCGGACGATAGGCAAATTTATCTACTTCTATTAGGCTAAATAAAAAAATAAATAGTAAATAAAAGGTTAGAGTTTAGGTGGAGACGTTAGAAGTATACAGTTGAAATAGACATTATAAGGAACCAGAAACCCTATCCTAAATAGGAAACAAGGGATAAACCTCTACTACTGTTTAAAAGACCGGGAGGATCGTGAACCGGACGATAGGCAAATTTATCTACTTCTATTAGGCTAAATAAAAAAATAAATAGTAAATAAAAGGTTAGAGTTTAGGTGGAGACGTTAGAAGTATAGAGTTGAAATAGACATTATAAGGAACCAGAAACCCTATCCTAAATAGGAAACAAGGGATAAACCTCTACAGTACACCTGTTCAAAAGACCGGGGAGAAGACTGAATTAGATGGTAGGGGACCCTATCTAATCCTATTAAATGTGTTCAGATTTTGGGAGGCTATGTTTTAATTGGAAAAATATTCAACATACAGGGTTCAATGGATAAATTGTCATCTAAATTACACAAAAATGAAAATAATAGTGACATCTCATTTTAACAGCTATATTTACCAAAATAACACAAAAATATGTTGAAATACTAAAGAGTAAATTTATTCAATAAAATCGTTATTGGCTTCAATCATGGGCTCCAGACGACTTCGGAATCTCCTGCAACTCTTCTGAACGGTTTCCTTGTTTAAGTTAGTGAATGCTGCCATAACCCTTGCCTTCAGTTCATCTTTGGTGTTACAAGTTTTCTTGCTTAACTGTTCCCCACACATAATAATCAATGGGGTTGCAGTCTGGGGAGTTAGACGGTCAGATGTAAGGGGCGATGTGGTCACAGAAATTGTCTGATAGCCATGATTGTGTTCTCCTGCTTGTGTGGCATGGTGCAGAGTCTTGTTGTCAGACATAAGGTCTTACAGCAGCCACCCACTTGACCCAGGGAAGCACTACCTCCTCAAAATACTTGATGTAGGCTTCTGTGTTGAGTCTGAGGCCTCCACCAACAAATTTGGGAGTTCTTTTCTTATCAGAACAGAGTGAGTTTTCTGAACTGCCATAGTTTCGTAATCACCATTAGACTCATCCAACTCTTTCTGAATCCTCTTCACTGCCTACAGATTAATACCCAAACACTCTGAAATGTTCATATTGGACTTTCCAGCATGAATGTCAAGCAGTAAAACCAAATTTCTGGTAGAGTGAATTGCATCATGGTGCTCTTTTTCTCAGAGACGGTGCCCAGTTGACAATATCAAAAACAAAAAACACTCTGGCGCAAAATTAGAAATATAAAATGGCAATAAGTTACCCATCACACCAAGTATATTGATTATACTGCAACATTTTTCTCAAGAAGATAAACTACAAATACACAACAACTCAGCAATACAAAAGTATTCTGACACATCAAATGTAAAATAAATATTAAAATCTTGAAAATCCTTTACATCAATAGAAGGTAGTCCAGTTTCAATCAAAGTAAACACAGCTACAGGGAAGAGAAAGTTATGTTACCCCTGTAAACCTCTCTGTGGAGTCCTGGGCCACAACCTCACCATGCTAGGTGTTACTGCAGTAGTTTCTCTAGCAAGTAGGTTTTTCAGGGAAGAGTAATTATGTTAACTCCACAGATTTCCCTCTGGAGTAAATAGCCACAGCTTCACCACATTGGGTGTCACTGTTGTGAGTTCTGTAGCAAATAGGTTTTTACAGGGAAGAGTAATTTATAAGTTATGTTAACTCCATAGATTTCCCTGTTGAGTAAATAGCCACAGCCTCACCACACTAGGTATCACTGTTGTGGGTTCTGTAGCAAATAGGTTTTTACAGGGAAGAGCAAGTTATAAGTTATATTAACCCTGTAGACCACTGTGAAGTCCTGGACCACAGCCTCACCATTCTAGGTGTTGCCATTGTGGTTTCTGTAGCAACTAGTTTTTATAATGTAGAATTCCTAGGCCCACACCTAACCAGTTTTTAATTCAAAGTCATCCTTCTCCTAGATTGGTTGCTAACAAAAACTAGAACGTTCAATCTACCCTGCAATTAACCAATAACTAGTGGGGATATTTCCAAGTGTATTTCTCTAGAATCAAATAAAAGCCTCTAATGAAATTACAATCCCACTTTCCATACCAATAACTACTACACTGCACAGGTATCCTGTTCTTTTTAATAGGACATGTATAAATGAAGGATTGCTGCCTAGAATGTAACATTTTGTATTTGTGGAAGTGTATATGTGAAAAATGTGTACATAATACAGAACAAGTTTTCTTATAAATTAAACAACAGGAAAAACTCAAATTTTGGATAGTTTATCCAAAATTTTGATCATGATGTGCAACATCTTATTAATATGATCAGCTATGATCTTATTAATTTTGATTATGATGTGCAACATCTTATTAATATGATCAGCTACGATCATATTAATTTTGATTATGATGTGCAACATCTTATCGATATGATCAGCTATGATCTTATTAATTTTGATTATGATGTGCAACATCTTATCAATATGATCGGCTATGATCTTATTAATTTTGATTATCATATACAGCATCTTATTCAAAAATTGAGAAAACACAATAAAAGATTAAACAGACTTACTTTTGCAGTTGAATTTAATAAACTTGTTTGGGTTGTACATTACTGTGTAGGCAGGGCTAATGTATAATACCCCTGAATGACCTTACTGAAGGGTAGGAGCAAGCCTAATTGGTGTCCTCAGGCAGTGCTTTGTGACCCTTGCTATCTTATAAGGTACATTCATTTGCTTTTTTTATACCTACATTATATTATTATTTTTTATTCAGGCAAGCTATCTTGGACATTCATGAAACTATCATACCAACTATCATGGTCATTACAAATTAAACTAAGCACATCTGATTATTAAAAAGATGAAAATTTTTTGTGAATTTTGACATCACTCTGGGGTCTTTTGTATTTGTTTTGTTCATGCTAAGTCAAAAAAAAAAAACTAAATAAAATTCACTATTTTTTATTCATAATGTTGAATGTGTTAAAATTATTCAACTTTTTAATAAAAAAATCTCAAATTGATGTTAAAAATTGCTGCAAAACATTGATTTATTTAAGATGGAATAATTTATTATGACATGTCTCTAATTTGTATCTAAATACATTACATTTATTTTTAATATTTCTAGTTGAATTATTCACTTATATTGCATATGATTCATTATTGTACATAACTAGGTTATAATAAAATTTGTATTTTATATGAATACTACCTTATGAAAATTGAGTCATAGTAGAGTTGGGAGTCTCATATCATAGATTTGGCATGGGCCCACTAGACTGTTGTACTGACCCTGTGTGTAGGTGTGTACAAATTAATGAATTATATAGAGGGATAGATATATGTGAAAAATAAGATACATTAAGGTGTGTATGTGTGACTCTACTGTTTAAGATGTATTTTTTTGTTTTTTTTTAATAATAGTAGGAGCATTTATTAAACAAACATGAAAAGAAATTAACAAAACTTAAAAACAACCCTCCTTGAAAATGACTAGAGGTGGATGAAACCACTTGGGACAATGGACAATATGGACAATTTTTGCTCTTTCTTATTCCCACCAAATGAAAAAAAAGTAAAAATGTTGGAAAAACTAAATAAAAAATTAATCAAATTTTTCTTCTCTGTCATATTCAGTGAAACATATCTAAAAGAAAGATTACTGCCCAAATATGCATATATATATATATATATATATATATATATATATAATGATTTAATGATAATATATATATATATATATATATATATATATAAAAAAGAGTGAGAGGTAGGGAGAGGCTATATATATATCATCTCTGCATCCTTCAGACATCTCCTCCTCTGGGTCTTCTCCCACTCACCACCAAAGTTGCTGTCTATTGAGCTGTTGTTGTTTCAACACTGCTCTACAGCTGTGAATGCTGGACCCTGTATCGCCAACAAATAAAACTGCTTGAGACATTACACATCTGCTGTCTTCAGTGAATCTTCCGCAATACTTGAAGGGATAAAATCCCCCTACACCGAGGTTCTTCAATGAGCAGAGGTTGTCAGCATCAAGGTCATCAGGACTTCTATGTTGGGTTGGACATGTTGTGTGAATGTTGGGTAGTCTTCTCCCAAAAATTGTATTCTATGGAGAGCTTGAGGCCAGCAACCACCCACATGGGCCAAAGAAACAGTTTTGGGACTACCTTAAGCATGCTCTTGTCTCTTGCAATATTGACCCAACACAATTGGAGAACCTAGCAAGGGATCGGATTAGCTGGCGGTCTCTCTGCATCATCGGAGTGGTGCACTTCAAGAAGAAGAGATGATGAGCACTCAATGAGAGACCAGTGTCATCTGCAACCTTCCAATTCTGCACCAGGCATGTTTCCCTGCCACCTGTCCCTGAGAACTTGTCGGGAGCGGATCAAACTGCTATCTCAATTGGCAGACCACAGAAGACAAAGATGGCTGGGCAGTGTCACCATCAGCAATGACTGACAGCCTAAGAGAAGATCATATATATATATATTGACCCAAATAAAAAAATCAAATTAATTATCTATTATAAAAAATTTAAGACAGCTAACCTTATCCTCAAAAATAACAACACACCAGTTAAGTCAAAATTACAAAGAACGAACATTATCTATGAGTTCAAATGCCCCTTAAGGAACTGTGTTCCTGATCAAACCGAACTCGTAAATAATTACATCAGTTACACAACCACATGCTTATCCAGATGTCTTACGTTACACCTATCTGATCACAGCTTCATTAGAACCCATTTAAACACACACACAAATTTACCAGGCTCTATTAGAAACATACTAGTAGAAAACACAAATATATTAACTGCATCCACCTGCAAAAAAAGACTAAAAATAATGGAAGCTTTAATAATAAAAAAGAAAAAGCCAACTCTTAACAATATTGACTACGAACAAAGCCACAATGTGCTAACCAAGGAAATTAAAAACATCCCTACTACACACTAAGACCTACACATAACACACACACTCAATTAAGCTGAAAAATCAAATCATCCTTGATAATGGCTAAAGGTATAGCCGAAAGCACTTGGAAATATAAAACATTTGGACAGTTCTTATACACCAGAAAAGAAAGCTCTTGTTCGAACACAAGAAAAATTAAATACAAAGCTTAACCGTAGTACCTTGTCTGTCGTTTTTAATGAAACATTTAATGAAATATGCAATAAAGGATATATATATATATTATATATATATATATATATGTATATATGATAGAAATATAGTTTTAAGGTATGTTATAGGTAAAAGATAGTGAGTGATAGTGAGTCTGTTTTGCCTACAGTCCTTGTGTGTGTGTATGTGTGTTTAATATCATGTTCCTTCTGAATAGGCAATCATGTCTCTACAGATTCCTTTTCTTTATTATCTATAAATTGCCATGCTTTCAATGAAATAATAGTAGAGTGGTTTCCCATTACCTTCTCCATCATTTTGAATTTAGAATTTTCTTTCTCCTAGACTGGTTGCTTTTTTGATGCTATGTCCCTTCAAGAGGTAGTTTATCATTGCTCTACACAGATTCTTTTTCTTTATTTCTGTGAATTGACATACCTTCAATGAAATGACAGAGTGGTTTCCCATTGTCATGCCTTCATTTCGAATTCAGTTTTCGTTCTCCTAGACTGGTTGCTTCTTGATGCTATGTCCCTTCAAGACATAGATTATTATTGCTTTCCATGGATTCTTATTCTTTATTATCTGTTATTCACCATGCCTTCAATGAAATGATAGGGGAGTGGTTTCCCATTGTCTTCCACATCATTTTGAATTCAGAGTTTTCCTTCTCCTAGAGTGGTTGCTTTTTGATATTATGTCCCTTCAAGACATAGATTATCATTGCTCTACACAAATTCTTTTTCTTTATTGTCTTTGAATTGCAATAATTTCAATGAAATGATTGTGGAGTGATTCCCCATTGTCTTCATTTTCAGTTCAGAGTTTTCCTTCTAGACTGGTTGCTTTTTTGTTGCCATGTCCCTTCAAGATGTAGATTATCATTGCTCTCCACACATTTTTTTCATTATCTGTGAAATGCCAAGCATTCTTAGTGATAATAGTGAAATGGGTTCCCATTGCTTTCATTACTGTTTGGAATTCCTTCTCTTAGTCTAGTTGCTATCCAAGTTTATACTGTTCATGCTAGCTTGCTATTTAACAAATCTTTGTTTTTTGTAATAATCCATACTAGAAATATTGCACCTGTAATCTCATCTCCAATATAATGTTTTTATCAAATTGTTGGTACACAGTATGGAATATATATCTGCTTCATATTATGCTTATTTATGTATTCAAATACAAATGCTATAAAAATATATATAGACCAGATTGTTGGGATGTCTATGAGAATGCATGATTATATATGTATGCGTGTGTTAATTCCCAATTTTTTTGTATATAAAATAAGTAACAAAGGTAATTATCTTCCTTTAAACCAATAAGTCACATTGCAAGAACACTCCTATTTTTACTTATCTACAAAGTAAAAATGTAAACAAGGAAAAAAATTTCTTCCTTATTTCTGTTTCTTTATAAAACACTCAAAATTTCCCTAGAAGTTGGCATTTATATTTCTACACTTGTTAGATCTTTGTCTTTGAATCTGAAACATAATCTTTGAAGCCGAAACATATTCCACAATGATTATTTTCTTTATTTTGGCAGGTAAGTTCTATCACTTTATACATTTAAATTTTGATAATGTCTACTTAGTATAATGGTTATCATCATCAAAAGTACAATCACTGAGATGAATTTAAATTCCATTCACTTTCACACTAATGCCTTTAGGAAAGGCATGAATCATTATTTTCCTTACTCAGCTATGTGTTAAATAACAAAGTAGACTTAGCTTCCTCACCTGGAATAGCAACCAGTTAAAGAAAGGAAAAACTTTGAATTCAAAACTGTGAAGAAGGCAACAGGTAACCACTAAATTATACCAATTAACAGATAAGAAAGAATAGGTATCTGTGAAGAGCCATGATCACCTATATTCTGTTATGTTAAATAGCAGGGCAGTGGGGTCTCTAGTCTTGGATGGCAGCCAGTCTAGGAGAAAGACTATTCTGAATTAAAAAACAATGGGGAAAGTAACAAGAAATCACTCCACTATCTTTCCCAAAAAGTCATACATATAATAAAGTTTAGGAAGTTTTGGTGAGACTTGATATTGCTTCTGTCCTGAAGGAAAATGACATTAAAAAAAAAAAGCTTTCAAATATTTATTAATTAGTAGAATAGATTGGGTTCTTTAGCCTTGGGTGGCAGCCAGTCTAGGAGAAGGACTATTCTGAATTCAAAACTGTGAAGAAGGCAATAAGAAACCACATCACTGTCTTTCCAAGAAATCATGGCAATCCACAGATAAGAAAGGAAAAGGAGACTGCAAATTTATGATTGCCTGTCCTGAAGATGAACAGCATTTAGAAGAAAGAAAAAGACAAGCTTATTCGGTCAAAAAAAGAAAATATTTATCATCCTCTTACTCAATGAATTATCCTAGTAAGTGTCAGAGGGGGTAGCTAGTTGGACAATATATAGATACCTATAGATGATTTGTGGTGCTCGAGTCCCAGAGGACTACCCTATCAGTGTCTCATTCAGAGGGGGATAGGGTTAATCCCTGATGACTGAGGCATCCCCAAAAGGAGCAATGTGTAGAAGTTAAAAAGGTTACATATTTGTGTGTATTTTAGGTGAAGGTTTATGTTCAATATGTAAACAAAGATAGAAGCATACAAAACTTGGGTTCTACTACAGAAATTTATTCATTTTATAGTGACTATAGTCTAACAAAGTTCTTTGTGTCTCTTTGGTATGTTCGTTTTCTTTTGGGCCCAGAAGTTAAAGTAGGTAAGTATAAATATTGTATTCATGGTCAAGTCCTCAAGTCAGCCTTGTACAGAGTTGGAATAATCAGAGGAAAGTTTCTACTTTATCACTGGGAGATTTAAGCATGGTTATGGTATTTCCATTTTCATTTTCTTGGTCAAAAAGTTAGAGTAAGTCAGTACAAGAATCATTACCATGTTCATGCTCAAGTCAGCTTTGTGTTGAGTTAGAACAACCAAAGAGAAAGCTTGACCTACTTTATAGGTTGAGGTTTTTGAAAGACATGTGCAAGTGCCATTCATTGGAAAGTTGGAGTTCAATCATCAGTGGACTGGGGAAACTAACATTTAACAGTGGAACATAATTACCATATGGTTCACATCTTGGAGCAAAGAGGTGAAAGAGAAAGAGACATTTGCCTTTTTATAGGCTTCAATAATGCCACTTAATGATGTTAGGCAAAAGTGGGGTAATTATATTTCTGGTTCCTTTATTCTTAACATCATGGGAAAATGTATTTCTGTTTTGTTTCTTTTTCATTACTCATTATTATTATTTTATTTATCAAATATAAACCTACAAAAATAATCAAAAATCCTGCAAAATGAATCATTAGGTCTTTAAGGAATAATCTAATGAGATTGAGTTACCAAGTGATATACAGCATTTTGTACATTTTTGGTGTAATATTGATGTGCTAAGGACAAAAGAAATGATCAGATGAGATCTTGTTTTTAATGAGTCATGCTGAATGGCAGATGTATTTTAGATAAAATACAAAACTAAGTTTTGATGACATTCAATAGAATTTGAATGAATTATGCTTGAATTTTTAATAATTTCTTCCCAACCAAGGCGACAATGTCACTAAGACAAGTGGTTACTGGGAGTGAAAAAGGATGGGAAAACATTAATGAAGAAAAAGGACAATAAAAGAACAGAATTCAGGAAGACAGAAGATTGTGATTGATGTTGCATTTAAATTTTTGAAGATTGTAAGTGGCAAGAACACAAGAAACCAGAAGAGAATTCCACAGGCAAGAAAAGAAACTATTAGAATATAACTTATGATTTTCAATCTAGTAATGCAGTTGAGATAGCAAAAAGGAAAACACTTCAGAACAATTACCATGAATATTTATGTAAAATACCAATAAGCCATGTCAAGTTTAAATGCCAGGTCAGAATAGATTGTATTACAAACACTTTTCAATTTCATCAAATTACTGTTAATATAAGCTTATATAATTTTTTATCATTAAATAATTTTGTGATAATTTTCTTTATAGCCAGTAATTTATGCAATTTTCTTTTTACAGTTTTTAGTTTAAATCATTTTGTGTTAAATTTCAAATTATAAAAAGAAATTAAGTAATTTTGTTTTTGTTTATAATGTAAATTTAATTAATTTTATGTTCATTTCTTTCTAGTTTGCAATTAAAGTAATTTTGTGCTAGTTTTTGTTCATAATCTGCCATTTATATAATTTTGTGTTAATTTCAATTTATAGCTTGTAATTTAAGTAATCTTGTATTAATTTTAGTCTGTAATGAAATATTTTGGTGTTAATTTTTCTTTAGCTTGCAATTTAAGTAATTTTATATTAATTTCATTTTAGTTTGCAATTCACTAATATTGTGTTATTTTTACTTTATAGTCTGCAATGTAATTTTTTTATCTTAACTTTATAGTTTGCAATTTATATAATTTTGCGTTAATTTTTCTTAATTTAAATTTAAGTAAATTTGTGCTAATTTCACATTATACTTTGCAATTCAAGTAAATTGTGTTTATAATCTGCAATTAAATAATTTTATCTTAATTTTTTTTTTATAGTTTACAATTTAAATAATCTTGTGTTAATTCTCCCATTTTTCATTATAAATTATAAATTTTTCAAAGTGTCATATGTGTATAAGTGTGTCATGTGCCGGTAGTGTAATCGTCAGTGGCTTGAAATAAAAAATTGTTGCTCAAATTCCAGTCAAGTTCATTGCATTCACTTTTGCATAAATATCCTTGGGAAAAGCATGAATCCAACTCTTCTCATAAACCTCCCAGTAATAGGTTAAATAGCAGGGCTGACTGAGTTGTCTAGCTTTGTTTGGTAACCAATCCAGTAAAACTCTAGAATTCAAACCTGAGGAGGTCTTTTTCAAGATTTCCTGACAGTTTTCACTATTTCTCTATTATTAGTTCTTTTGGAAATTGTGGTTGTTTCTATGTAAGTCTTTACCATTATAATTAAATCATAATTGTGGGTAGTCTAACATTTCAGTTATAAGAACTGAATTGTTAAACCCTCAAACATAATTGATGGCTGAGGCCTCACATGCACACTTATACAATATTCACAAATTAAGGCTTCCAGAGATATAGTGAAAATATGAAAAACTCAAAAATTGTCAAGTATGTTTTTCAAATTTTACTTTTCAAGTAAAAAAATATAAAAATGAATTAATAATTGAAGAACCTTTGAACTTTACATTTGGAGAATATTTTTGGAGGATCATATATAACTTCAGGATAATGGCTCTCCACAATTTCCTATCCCTTGTGACTCTTAGCAGTTTTTCTCCCTTTGCTAAGACTCCTGCTACCCATTCACAAAGGCTTATCAGGTAAGTGGTTCACTACCCTATTCTATCTTTCTTACCACAAAATGCACCATGAGGGACTTTTCCAAGCCCTTTTTCCTCATTATGCAACTAAAGAATTTCTGCTGTCTTTGTGTTTTCAATTCACAAAATTATGAAAAGTAAAAGATAATGTTTTGAAAAATTATGTATCCCTAGTCTTGCATGTACATTGATAAAATTGTGATCTCACAATATACCATTTTTCTTTTCTTTAAAAAAAAAAAAAAAAAAAAGGTTTCTTCTGCATTGCTCAGACTTACCAGAACTTTATTTGTCCAGTTCCAAATGGAATCTTTCCTGATTTTACAAGCACTGGCTGCACTCAATTTTGGAGATGTCTTAATTGCATTTCAATAAAGGTTACCTGTGCACATGGACAACAGTTTGATTACAACCGTACACAGTGTGACCAAGATGCTAATGTCCAATGCAATGACCAACGACGTAGTTTTCAGCCACTCCCTGAATCTCTACAATGTAGAATACTTGCATTCAACCCAAGATTTCCAACCCAATATATTCCAGGGTTTTTTGGTCAAGGAGGCCCTCAGTTCATACCTGTTCAGCCGAGACAAGGTAAACTAAGTGTCTTTAACTATTTTATAATAACTTTTTCATAGTTCTGCTTGTTCTTTCATTTCTTAGAAAGTTAATAGTTACATTGAGCCCTACTATAACTTCAAATAAATAATGGACTATTCTGTTTTGATTGCAAGGAAACAGATATAAGAAAAGTATATCAGTGACACAGGTTTTAGTGAGAAAGAAAGAATAGAGTGGGAAGGAGAGTGAAAAGCTAAACTTTACTCAGAGCAACAAAGAATAGAAAGGTGGGGAGAGCTATGATTGAAATCTTTCATCTCCCTTATCTTACATAAGAGAGATGAAAGATGCTCATATGTTTAATGTCTGCTTCAGTGAAATAGAAAACCTTTTCAATTGGGATTTTTTTTCATTTGAACCCACATTATTTATTTTTTTAATGGTCTGTATTCAGATTGATAATTGTTATTACAATATTTTGTTGAAGTTTTAAAAATTTAAGCTAAAAGATTAAAATAGAATAATATGAAATTTTCATGGGTACTTAGATTGTAATTTTAATTCAGGCAGTTACTTCTATTTGTGATGTGCGATGTCCCTTCAGGATATGGTCAATCATGGCTCACCCCAACTTTCTATTCTTTGTAAAGTTTATATTTTCCTGGGTAGTTAGATTATAATTTTAAATCAGTCAGTTACTTCTATTTCAATCATAGTTCTCCCCACCTTTCTATTTTTTGTCGCTCTTAGTAAAGTTTATCTTTTCATCATCCTTCCCACTCTATTCTTCCATTCATTTACATATGCTCATTACATAAGTTATTTGCTATTCTTATCTGCCCTCTTACTATCAAGGCTTCTTTCCTGATTATGTATAAAAAAATTTCAATTGCCTCTTTCTGATTTTAAGTACAAGGTTCCTTTTTTTTTTTCTTTCTATTTTCCTTAAAATTTATTTCTCACTCAATACATTGAATTATTATCATAAAAATATTCTCTAATTTTAATTTTGCAGATCAAGGTGTCATCATTAACTTGCCTACCATTAATCCTCCGATCAACCATCAACAATGTATTGCAATACAGAACCAAATCAATGCTTTCTTTGCTCAAGTGATACAGTTAGCTAGTGGTCAAAGATGTCCAAGCCTTCAGTGTCCATTACCAATTTTGATTATCCAGTGTTAAGAACAGGAAATCTACACATGGACTAAAGAACAATTAACACATGTTTACACAATGGATTTTGAAATAACTTTCAGAGTTAATGAAAACAAAATAATATCTTAAATTTAATGAGAACATATAATCAAGTTACTTTAACTGCTACTTTATCAATTTTGTTATTTTTGAGCAGAAGAATTTCAGAAAACAACTTGCTTAATCATGATATTAATGAGTAACTTTTAAATTTGTGAAAAATCTTAATAAAAATAAAAGTGCTTGCCATTACCAATTAGGTCACGGAGACTGTCATCGGCAAGGTTCAATTGCCTACATAAAGAAAGCACACCTCTATTCTTGACAGGTGGCACATTTTTTTTTTCTTTGGTAAGACTTCTCAAACAGTAATAGAAATAATTTATTTAAAAAATTCCATTTAAAAATTACTGTGCTTAGGTTTCAGGTACAAAAATGAAGTTTGGATATATAGATTTGAAGAAATCCCAATGAGAGGTGTGCCTCCTCTCCCTCCCACAAAAAGCACCACCAACAACAACTGTATAAATTTCTAATCACCTTTTAATTGTCAACAGCAATCAGTTTACAAATGACAAATTTTTATAGATTTGTTTGAATGTCTATAAATAAAAGGTTTATTTTATCAGCATTTTTTTTTAATGTTTTAAATTTAAGAACATTCAGTTATCTAAATTCATCTTTAAGATAAAAATAATTTTCAATACAAAAAAAAAGAAATAAATAAAAAATAATTTAAGAAATTAAAATACAAATTCAACAAAAAAAGATATTGCCATTTACAAAAAATAAAATTGAGTTAAAAGTTTGCAGGTATAACAAAAGGAAAAAAATATGTCTGAATAAATATCGTTAATAACAGACAATCAAATTATGATTTTGTTCAGTCTTGAATTGGCTTTCTTTCCATTTACATGCATGTGTTGTTTTAAGAGATTTAGTGAACAAAAAGTTCTATAAACTCATTTTTCTACAGTGTTTCATACAGATGCAGATTGATCAAGTCAGTTTCTGAAGGTAACCTTTTACCAAGTAGAAGGAGACTAGCTTTACTCAAATGAGAACTGATATCAATTTCCTTCATCCAGTTATTCACTTTGATATCAACCTGAATAAAAAAAAAAAAAAAGGAAAATAAAACAATTTAAAAAAACAAACAAAAAAACATTGAATTAAAAAAAATAAAGTAAATTAATAACAAAAATTAAAACCAGATTAAAAAACGGAAAAACAAATTAAAACAATTAAAAAAGAAAAAATTAAAAAAGAAAAGAAACAAATTAAAAAGAAAAAACATTATAAAAGAAAAAAAAAATTAAAAGTGAATTAAAAAAAGAACAAAGTAACTGTACTCAAATTTTACTAAATCTTAAGCAACTAAACTACTGATATTAAGACACAAAAAAATAACTAAATAAAAGGAAATTACTAAATATATTTTGTACTATCAAGAGTTTGCAAATATAACTAGTTTATTTGCATTAAAATGTCTTTTCTATTTATTAGACCCAAGCATAAAAAATTGAAAATTTATTGCCAACTCTTGCAAAAAAAATTAATTGATCCCAGTTTCTTGTGTGTGTGTGTGTGTGTGTGTGTGTTTGGATGGTCTAGTTTAACAGATGACCTAACAGTACCATTATTTAACTGAGAATTGAGTAAAATAAAATAGTTTTGATAATTTTTGTAAATTAAAATTCATTAGACACATTCCTGTAAACATGATGCTTGTCAGAATTAAGCAATTATTTTCATCATTTTAGAAGGGGCGGGGATCCTGGTCATAATCTGGAAGGGGCGGGGATCCTGGTCATAATCTGGAAGGGCGGGGGGATCCTGGTCATAATCTGGAAGGGGCGGGGATCCTGGTCATAATCTGGAAGGGGCGGGGATCCTGGTCATAATCTGGAAGGGGCGGGGATCCTGGTCATAATCTAAATGCAGTGTCAATCCCTGACTTTTTTCAGAGTTATCTGTACTTGTTTTTATTTACAAATGTCAAGTTTATACCCAACACATTGATAACTGCATACTACTGATGCTATTCTCTCCTCTCCACAAATTTTGCTTCCCCCTACACCCAAAAAGATTAATTTAAAAAAAAAAAAACAACATACATTTTATGTGATTTATTTTAAGAAATTTATTTTATACAAGCAATAGTTTGTATAACGAAAATAATATTTTGAGAAAATATTAAAAACAAGTAATTGTTTAACAAAAATCTTATAAACTTATGAAGTTTAGGGTGTAGGGTAAAGTCCAGTAATATGTTCCAGGATATTATTAAAGGCACTACTTGAGTAGTGCCATATTGTATACACTACCTGAATTTATCTAAATGGAATGGTAACAGATTAATGTACTGCATATACATGTGTCTGAACGTACTCTGCATTTTTTCACATACATTTGACATGGTTTGTATGTGCTTGTGTATTGATATCTACAAAGTTTTGACTGTGATTCACTTTGTGGTGAATATAAACTGGATTAACTTTTATCTGGCTTAATCTTTTAGATGCCTTCCAGCTGTTAGAATAGATAAAAATGTTTCCTACTTCTATTTATTTATTTTTTGTTTACTGGAGAAGTGTGTCTGCAGACTGCTTACCCATAAATTCCAGGTAGGCAAACTTTCTGGAAGTAACATCATAAATGCCAAATAGCCATCATTCTTGGATATAATGAATCTTTCACATGTGCAGAGATATGTTAATAAAATAGTCTTTCAAATAAATTAATAAATAACCTAAAAAAAATGAATATATCCATTTATTATTCATTTAAGATAAATAATTATTGCTTCATGTGTTTGTGCAAATTCCTTTTTTAATTTTTAAAATTGTTTAAAAAAAAAAAAAAAAAAAAAAGATAAAATTAAGAAAATACTAAATCATGAAAAAAGACAGCAGTAATATACAATTAACAATGAAGTGGGCACAGTTTTGAATCTGATATTTGTAAATAAAATGATGGTAAAATTAATTGATTTGCCACTATTTATATTATGAATACATACACACACACACACACATACCCTTATAAAATGGTAAAAATATGCACACTCCAGCAGGATTTGAACCTGCATATATCTAGGCAGAGGGGAACCATTATTAGATCCTATATGACTTTAAGCAAAATTCTTCTATTAGATTCCTCAAAATTTTCATGTCTGCTCAGTTTTGTATCCAAACATAAAAGTAATTTTCTAGGGTAATAGATTTTATTTATCAATCCAACAAATTTTTATCACTTTAAACATTATTTTTAGTCTCTATTCATATTTGAATAGACAGTATATTTATTTATTTTCATCTACTGGCCTGAATATTAAAAAATATGTTCTCTCTGGCAGGATTTGAACCTGGGTGCCTTTAAGCAAAATCCTTCTCATATGAAAATTTTGAGGATTTTAATATCTGCTCAGTTTCATATCCAAACATAAACAAACCAATTTTCTCCCACATGCATTTAACATTTTTTGTTTTTACCTGTGTTGCCAGATCCACCAAGTTTTGACTGTGATTCACTTTGTGGTGAATATAAACTGGATTAACTTTTTTATCTGGATTATCCTTTCCTATGCCTTCCAGCTGTTAGAATGGATAATGCTTCCTGGTTATCTTGAAAAATGTATCTGAAGACTGGTCACTCAAAAATTCCAAGTAGCCAAACTGTGGTGGTGACATAAATATCAAATACTCATTGTTCTTAGACATAATGGCATCTTTGATAGTTTTTTTGACAGTAACTGTTTCTTTTACCTGAACCACTATCCAAGACCACAAAACCAAATTGGGTTGTTAATTAGTCTTGCAGAGCCCACTTCTCTCAGGTAATTAAACTAATGTATCATATCATTGTGATGCATTATTTGGGTTTCACATGCCCAAAGAAATGTTAATAAAACAAAGTCATCTAAATGAATAACCTAGAACTGTTTTTATATATATATATATATATATATATATATATATATATAAGGTAAAATAAATTCCATGGTGTATAATCCAAGTGAGTCCTAGTAAAGTAAAAATATTAAAATTAATCCACAAAAAGAGAGCTCAATGTATTTTATTTATACAGATCAATATAATGAATAATCAAAGAAAGTTTTTTTTTTAATTTTTTCTTTGATTATTCACACGCATATATATATATATATATATATATATATATATATATATATATATATATTTACTTTTTTCATTAAAAAAAAAAAAAAAAAAAAAAAAAAAAAGGTTTTTAGATTTAAAGATGATAAAATTCACATATAGAGAAAAAGAACATCAATATTATACTTATTAATGACACAAACACAGTTTCAAACATGACATTTGCAAATTATTTAAAGCCAGAAATATTGTATAAGAATTTTGTTTTTTGGGAGATAAAATGATTTTAGTGATACAAGTTTTATTAATTAACCCAAAGCTGGAGAGAGAAGAGGGGAATTCATACCTTTTCCAAAGGTATTTGCATGTAAGTGAATATACCAAACCAACTGGAATTGGAACTCTGCTCTCTGATTAAAAATTCTGAGCCATTATACATTACACCATTTGCACATACAATCTTACAGCACCTGGTATTTCCCAAACAGTCACCCATCTAGGTACTGACCAAGCTCAATGTTGCTTAACTTTGGTGATTGTACTGTAAACAGTGTTTCAATGTGATGTGGGCATAAGTCAAATAAAAACTAATTTGGTTGTTTTTGTTTAGTAGTGTATCAACCTGTATGGGTTATTTAATGCCGAAATCTAAATATTTTATACTAGCAGCATGGCCCAGCGTCGCCCGTGCTTGATTCAAAAATCGTACGACTCATACAGCAATCGCTATCACTTGACTTAAAATATTTTTGCCCTTCTTTGCCTTTAAAGGAGAGCCCTTTGCCATGCTGATGTTCCTACATGCTTTACTTCTTGCCTATCTCACACTGTGAATTTTTCTAAGCTCTATACTAAACATTAAATCTGTTACGAAAAAAGAACTAAACAAAATGAACACAAAACGATCAGCTTTAAAAAAGGACTCATAACTGGAAAAACCAAATGAAAAAAGATTGTTAACAACAAATACTTTTTCACACCTAATCCAGTTCTGCGGAATCAGAATCCACGTTGAGTTTAAGCAAGCGAATGAGCCAAGTGAAGTAAAGTGCCATGCAGAATTAAATTTTTCCCCACTTGTGACAAATGCAGCTTTCAATTTTTTTTTGCATGCTAGCATGCTAGTTAACATTCATGTCAGTCAACTGTTGGCACTCACGCTGGCCAATAGAATCTTCCTGCCTATTCGTGGCAGCCAGCTATGGGTTCTCACTCTGGCCAGTAGATAAAGGCCGCAAACTATATGAAAACTGCCGAAGCATGAAAAAAATCGATTATTTCCACTATCGATGGGAGTTGGGAAATGCAATGTTGGTCTTGGCCTTCCCGCTAACTTGGAGCATGTGCATGTAAATTTTGGTGCAAATCCATCGAAAATTGCGGCCATGTATTCGTTACACACACACACATCCTGACTTTTATAGATAGAGATGCAATACTTTTTTTTTTTTTTTTTTTTTTTTTTTAGATAATAAATTATAACTAATCACAAATAACACTTTAAAAAAAAGTTGGGGATCAATTTGACACCATTATATTATAAACAGGAACCCCGTTTTCAATATGATTTTTTAAAAATTTTGATCCGATAAACACTGCACTTAGATGAAGGTTTAATAAATGATAATCTACAAAAATTATCAGAGGGTAGACTAGTGTAACCTCACCAGTGACATATTTATCAATAGTTTTTTTATGAGAACAAATCACTTACCTTTAAGTACTTTAAGGATTCTTCAATACTAGGATGTGTAATCAACATAACTCCTCTACGAGTTACATGAGAGCTTAGAAACTGCCACACCCTATGCAAAAATGAAAACATAAGTTTTAAGTAATATACTTTTAATGCTAAATTATCCCAAATTATTCACAATACTGATACTTGTTTTAGAGTAAAGTTTTAAAAATATTAAGGCTCAAGTGATAGAGTATTAATCCTTCAAAATCTCATTGGGCATTAACAATTTTTCATCATTAAAAATTACAGCAGTCAAAATCATTTTTGTTATTTTATCAGAAAATTGAAAATACAATTCTAAATTACTCCATGAAGACATAAAAAAAAGCAAAATTAAAGCCTCATTGCTAAAGAACCATAGCAGTAACTTATGTGTTTTATATATATATATATATATATATATATATTTACCTGTGCATACATAGACACACATATAAACATACATTTGCACAAAATAAAAACAATTTAACATCAACAACAAACAAAAAACAAACTGTTTTTTATATAATCAAACAAACATCAAACTCTAAATAAAGTTAAAACACTAAGTAAAGTTAAATAATACAACCTACAAAAAATACTAAAACACTAAGTGAAATAATATAGCTCAATATATAGATACATTTAACACAAACACATATACAAAATTAAACACACAATACAGTTAACATGAACACACAAACATACGAACACACAAACATACGAATACGCAAACATACATGTGTGGGTGGGTGGGTACGGTTGTACTTGTATGGATGCATACAAGCATACACACACACACACACAAATTCCAAACATAACCCAAATTAAATGGTCAACAATAACCAGAAACAGACAAGTGTGAGGAAAGAAAAAAAAGAGAAAAAATAAGGAAAGAAAAAAAAGGAAGAGAAATCAACAATCAATCAATGGGGAGAAAAAATGAAATAGATAACACATTCATACCAATAAAAGCACAAGAGAACTGAGAAATAGCGGCAGATTAACTCTGTTCCAAGTGGTTGGACGCATAGAGCCACAAAACGCCAAAGTAAACAGGAATTAAGCGAAGAAAAACTTTTTCCATATTAATTCTATTAACACTATCTCAGTCTTCAATATTGAGCACATTAACACAAAACTTGCTTGCCTTAAATGCCTCCTTATCAGCAAACAAATGAAATTTTTTTTTTTTTTCTCAGATTACCATATTAGTAAAAAACGCACTCTCTTAAATTTTCAAAAAGAATTCAACCTTAGCGTCGCTACTACCTGGATTTACTAAAAAAACAAATTAATTTCCATGCCTGAGGATGGTTGTAAGTACAGCTGAAAGTACTAGCAAAATAAAAAAAAACTTATACAACTTGAAGTTATTAAAAACAAGGATCATAACATTCATCGAGAGGTTCGTGTGTTAATGTAACTTAATAAATTTGTTTGTGAAGATGTTTTTCGTCATTTATATCATTAACTTTACTAATCTACTTTTTGTATGAATGATTCATGTAATATAAATTGAACTGCACCACATATTTGATTGAGATATATATATATATATATATATATATATATATATATATATATATATATATATATATATCAAAGTGTAAGGTAGGTTAATTCCAATGTCCAAACATTATATTTTTAAAAGTGGTCAATACAGAGTAGAACTTAATAATATTTATTAAGAATTAACAAAAAACATGCTATAAACTGCTACATAAATGCAATCATTTTACAGCACTATAGGTGTTACATAAGGTGGTGGGGTTTAATGAAAAATGATTGTTTACTCTCCAGTTAACCATCACTGCCTGAAGAAGCACCTATAGTGCTGAAACATGATTGCATTTATGTAGTGGATAGCATGTTTTTTTAATATATATATATATATATATATATATATATATATATATATATATATATATATATATAAAATGATAGAAATTTTTTGAGATTTGAATAATTTCTCATCTCCTAGAACAAGAATCTGAAACAGAATGCAGAAAGCATTGGATGACCATTTCATCCTTTTTAAGACTCATCAGCATTGCACATCCAGTACTGGAAATCGAACCCAGACCATTATGATACAATTCTTGTTCTAGACTCAATGAATTATGAAAAATTATTCAAATCTCAAAAAATTTCTATCACATATACATATATACATACATATATCTCCTATTTTCAAATAACATGTTGAGTATTGTGATGAAAATTGTGAGTAAATTCACGCTGTGTTGTTTTGTTTCAAGTATTTTTGACTAACTTAGTCATTTTCAAGAACCCATCTGATGTCTGCAGAGTAGGTACAATTCCTTTGTCCATATCCTAGTATTCTTTAAAAAGCTGACCTCATTTTCCAGTCTTGATAGAGTTCAAAAGTGTCTCCAAATCATTGAGGGAGATGAATTATTTTCCAGACTCCAACTTCACTTTCACAGGTAGTGTGTAGTGAGTCTCTCACTGCTCTATTGCTATTTCCAAGTGCTCGAATGAACTGCATCTCCTAGTTCCACCAAGTCAGATCTTCATGCCTAACACCTGCCATGCCACTTACAAAGTAGCAAACCACACACATTTCCTCGATATTCTGTCTACAAGAAGTAAGTTTCACTCAAACAGCATCTTCTCACGAACCACTGTCCTATGGAACAGACTCCCAAGAAGATGTTTCCCTGATCATTACAATCTTAACCTGTTCAAGTCTATTGTCAACCATTATCTTCCCCTCCTATCCATATAAACTACTCCTTACCATAACCCTCTACCTTGATTGGCCTATATAATATATGCATGTATGTATGTATAGCTGGCCTCTCATTTTTGAGGATACCTCTCTAATAGGGTGGCTACCCAAATCCCTATTGCAGGCTCAGGTGCATTTGTATTTATTCAACACACAGAGCCCACCTATGGTTTATACTGCAACTATGCTGAGCAGATCTTAGTTACAGTTTCTGGGAGAGAGCGTGTTATCTAGAATGATCAGCAATTTGAACAAGGTCAGTACGTTCAAGCCCTTGGCCACAATGTTCATGCTAGAACAGCTATCGACGACCCCCATATATATATATATATATATATATGAGAGAGATAATATGTAATAAGTAAAAGGTTTGTCACTTAGCTGATTAATGTTACCTTCAACATCTAACTTCAGAGTTACGTAGACTGACCCTTCAGGAATCACTCTGTCCACTTCAGAGGGTATCAGCAATTGAGTGTTTATATTCCTCAATTTTTCTTTTTATATGAACTTCATGTGTATGCACCAGTCTGCACATGTGTAGAATGTTGTGGTTATTTGTACTTTTCATCATTTTTTTTTCACTTTACACTCACTCTTCATTGTTTTTTTTTACGCTTTTCTTTCAGGTGTAACTATTTTGACTTCTGGTTTTCCAAACATATACTGTCTTTGTTAGACTCCTTAATACTTTAAGTGTTACTGCTATGGTTTCTTTAGCAATTAGGTTTTTACAGATTAGAACTACCAGCCCCATGTCTAATGGTTTTGAATTCAGAATTTCCCCTTCTTCTAAACTGACTGCCAAGCAAAGCTAGCAAGACCAGGTTTTCCTGCTGAGAGAAGAGACTGATTTATAACCTTTCCCAAGGGTATTTATGCAAAAGTGAACACAATAAATTTAACCAAAATTTGAATCAAGTACTCCAATTTCATGTTCTGTGCTTAAAGATGCTACACTACATACATATCTTAAGTTACTACATTGTTGCCTCCACCTCCTAGGGAGTACTGAGATTTAAGTTTAAATTTTTATTTATGTTTTTAAAATATTTTTTATTAATGCTATTAAAATATTTTCTTGTATGCAATTTTGCATATTCCCAGACAAATTTTGGCAGATTTAGATCTAAACAATTTTTTCAACATCAATTATTAACAAATTAATGTTAAGAGAAGAAAAAAAATCCTAAATGTCTTAGTTTGTATGTCACTCTTCCCAATGTAAAAAAGTTAGAACTGCAAGATTTTTATACTTACTTGGTTTGTGTTTCTAGAGGCATGAAAAACTCAAACACATTGTTCAAAATAATTATATCTGCTGTAAAATAAATTAAAATTACATGTAAAGAGTGAGAGAGAAAAAAATCATTTAAAATTAAGACTGGGTATTGAAATCTGGCTATTTTTTTTTTTTTATGTAAGACTTCTTGGTCAGGCCTAGAATTCCTTAGCTCTCATTACCATATAGTTATTTTACTATTAATATTTTTACAATTAATCATTATATTTCTAATAATGATGGCTTCATATTTATATATTATAATATTATATTTAATATTATATTTATAGCTATTCATAAAAGTTTAAATCAACTCTGGGGAAGGTAAGTTTTGTAAAAATCATAAATAAATCAAAGGATGTTTACCTATGTTTTATAGATTATGAAAAAGCTCTCGATAAGGATTTTATAAATAACTGTTGAACTGTTAGGTAAACTTGACCTGTTTGGGAAAGGCATTAGAATAAACTGCCTACATATTGCTACAAAATGAATTCAGTAAATACACAAAAAATAGAAAGGGTTATAAGACAAGGATGTATCTTCTCACTGGACTTATTCAACCTTTACAGCAAAGCAATCCTGAGAGAATTGGAAATCCTACCAGGATTTATTATTGGTGGACATGATCTTAAGAATTTACATTATTTACATTGTCCAGATTGTTCTCCTTATCTTTATTACCATATTCACAACATTTCAGCCATTGTATGCTCTGGCCTCCTTCAGGTGATTAGATTTTTGAAGTGAACTCTTTATTTTGTCCACCAGGGTAAATTGTTCTAGTTCTGTGTGCCATACCTCATCTAAGATAAGCAGATGAGATCATATTGATAGCAGACACAAAGGAAACTGCATGAAAACCTACAGAAAGTAGTAAAAGAAAACAAGGAACTAACCATCTATTGTAAAAAGACAATGTATGGTTGTCAGCAAGAAGAACAGCCCAAGATACGAACTACAAATATGATGCCAAAATCAAGGAAATATGAATAAGTAAAGTTTAATGGCCTGTGAATGTTCTAACAGAGGATGGAAAATGTGACACTGAAATATGAAAGCACATTGGTATAGCAAAAGATGCTTTCCAAAGTTCAACAATGTATTAAGAAACAGGAAAATTTCATTAGAACAAAGAAAAGAGTACTAAACTTATGTAACGTCAGTCCCTATATATGGCAGTGAATGCTGAACAATCTCATCACATACAAAGAAGTTTGATTGGTTGGTTGTTTCTGTTTACATGTTTAACAGCCTATCAACTTCTAGAGTTATTTACTGCAGAAAGAGGCCTTGGAGAATTTGACACTCAAAAGACATATTGAAGGCAAGACGGAATGGGGAAAGCAAGATGGGGACCTATCTGATGAACAGTGCATAACTGACCTAATGAGCTTGTGTAAATGGATGGAAGAAAAATGAATTGGAGAGAGAACTAAAAGACAAATCCTAATAAGAGCTATAAAGGATAGGAAGTTGTGGAAAGCCATGATCATCCACATCCTTAAGAGACACAGCATATAAAAGTCATTGTATCTATGACAGTCAAAAGCCAAATCAAATCTTATATTAGTGGATACCAGTGTTTAAGTAAATGTCCTTTTTTTTTTTTTTTTTAACATGGAAAATTTATGTCTACCAGTCTGTGAACTGAAGAATCTTCATTTTTAGTGGCCATACTTCCACCTCTATGATCTGTATCCCATCATGACTCCACAATTTCATGTCCTTTCTAATTTATTAGATTTGTCTTTTTACTACCCGCATGTCCCTGTTCTATCATTCATTTACATAAACCCATTATGTAGGATAATTCCTGCTTTCCTCTCATTGTCAATATGTCATGTGAGTGTTAAATTCTCTAAGCCCTCTTTCCTAATAATGATGTGCTAGAAATTTCACCTGTATCTTTCTAATTCTAAGTACAAATAACATTTGTTTCCATTTTCCTTCAAATTTTCTTTTTACTTACATGTTCAATCAATGAGATTCTCAGCATCCTTCTGTAGAACCACATATTTTTTACCAGATGAGCATTAATTTTAATCATTTTATGGATAATATACATAGAAAATGTAATATTTGCTTGCACATGTTGAAGTACAAAGAATGCCACCACCTGACCCAGCATGCTTTTAAAACAGTTAACTTCAGCTTTCCTCTTTGGTACGTTGAAATTGTTAGATGTAACTATAAGTTCTATGCTAACAGTTTCTTCTGACTTCTTGCTTTCCAGTCAAATTTGATCTTCAAAAAATTTAAACGGCATATCAAACTTCATCTTCAGTCTCCTTCATTTATGTTATTTTATTGTTCTCTCCCCTTAAAAACAGTTTTGTCAGAATCTTTCACACCTAGTAATCCCTCATGTCTTAGTGGCATTATTGCATGGGGTAAAAAAAAAAAAAAAAGGGTCTTATCATTTTAAAGCTGAAATTGCTGGATGAAATCAAATTCTATGCTAACAGTTTCTTCTCTTGCACTTCTCACTTGTGGAACTCTTTCTGGCTTCCTGCTTTCCAGCCATCTTTGATCTTCAAAAATTTAATGTCAATTGTCGTCATCTATCTCTTTCATTTTTATTCTTTTATTATTCTCTTTAATAATGCTTTCTTTTCCTTAAATTTTTTTTCACTCAGTAACCCTCGGCATCTTAGTGGCTTTATTACCTTACTTAAGGTGAAATGATAAAAAAAAAAAATAGTTTCCTTAAAACTTCTTCATTTAGACTGAAACAAATATAGATGGATATGCCATGATCTATGAATCCTCTGCAGTTAACAGACAACCTGCCTTCTTCAGCCTATAATCTGTTCTTACTAAGTTGGTTTTGAAATGATTTAAAAAACAAACGAAAACCTCAAACATACTATGTGACTCTTATGACTTAACTCCAGTATTCTAAGTTATTATAGGGATTTTCCAAGCATAGCTTAAATGTGACACAAGGCCAAAAGTATGGGGCACCCAGTGAGGTTTGAACTCACTACTCAGTTGTAATTGTTCTAGTGAGACAAGCTTGCTTAACCATTACACTACCTCAAGGTGTTTTATTTTCCAAGCATAGCTTGGATGTGGCACAAGGCCGAAGGTAAAGAGCACCCAGTGTGGATTAAACTCACTACTTAGTTGTAATTGTTCTAGCGAGACAAGCTTAACCATTACACCACCTCAAGGTACCCTTCTAAGTTATTATAAACTGTGTAAATATGTAAGCATAAAGTGGTCAGATGTCATGTGATTGGTATCTATGCTCAATAGAGATTAATATACAAATTTAAAATCTTTACTTACCTTTCTCTAAGAGGTCAGCTCGATCAAGGATATCATTGTGATAGATCTTAAAGAAAAAGAAGTTATGAGTAACAGTGCTAATAGAGCTTAAATGCTTTTTTTGAAACAAAATCTTTACAGTAGAATACATCACATTTTAACAATTTTAAAATCAATTGAAAGTAATAGCAGTACCCATGAAAATATAGTGGTTTTCCTATTTCAATTTTCTGACAAAAATTCCTGTCTGAATGTCTGGGATTATGATTTATTATTTACATGCATCTTTGTTCTTATTACCATAGCATTTCAGCTGTTATGTCATCAAGCTTCCCTCCCCCACCAGCTTGTCAATCTGGGTAAACTCCAGTGAATTTCAAATTGAACTCTTTATTTAATCTACTGGATAAATTGTTCTCATTTCACTAAACATGTCTAACAATATCTCATCTAGTTCTTATTTAGCAGTGTTCAATTATTGCTCATACCATAACCACTAAGTTCAAGTATACACTGCCTAGCCCAGTAATTCTTCCCTGTTATTTAACCCATAAGTTGGGAGTAGAGAGATATATTTAATCTACTGCATAAATTGTTCACATTCTGCTAAATGTGTCTAACAATATCTCATCTATTTTTTTTATTTAGTACTGTTTAATTATTACTCATTCCATTACCACTGAGTCCAAGTAGACACTGCCTGGTCCAGTAATTATAACTGGTTATTTAACCTATAGGTTGGGAGAGATGGATTCATACTATTTCCAAGGGTATTAGTGCAAGGAACATAATTCACCCAGTATTGGAATTTAGCTCACTAAATTTTCATTCCATGTTACTAACCATTACTTTATGTGCACATTTTTTGTGCAGGGCAGTAATAGTAGAATGAATTAGATTAGAATGAAAATGTAAACCAAGAATTATGTAGAGGTTAATCAAAATTAATCAGATTGTGTTAGTAACAAGAATCATATCAAGTGAATCTACATCTACTTCTAGAAAAGTTGGTTCATTGTGTTGTGCCAGACAACTCTTCTTGTCAGAATCTCTCTTGCACATTTATAAATCATCCATGTTCATGCACTGAATACTCTATTGTATATCTTGAGATTGACAAAATTTAAAGAAGGAGTTTGTAATATAAATGATCCTGATCTGGCATCTCAGCTTCAGTCAATTTCTCAATGACATGACTTCCTTCTGTCGTTTTCTACAAATACTTTCATGGCAACCATTCTGATGAGATTTTTTTCCCTCTTAGTGTCTTGACTACATTGTGTTATTAGATTGGCAACTAAGCCTCAACATTTTACTGTTGATCTAGTTAGACACAATTGCATCTTCTAACAGTTTCTTTTATTGCACTTCTCACTTGTGGACCTTCCGTCTGATTTCTTGCTTCACTGCCACCTACAATCTTCAAAGATTTTGAATGCAACATCAATCATCATCATCTGTCTTACTGAATCCTGTTTTTTTATTGTTCTCTTCCTCCTCCTCCTTTTCATTCTCTCACTTCTTGTAACCCTCTGTGTCCTAGTAGCATTAACACCTTGCTTGGGGTGAAATGATAAAAAAAATACTTTTGAAGTAATACTCAGCTTTTTTGTCATTTCATTTGTCATTCAATAATAATTTAATAATAATTGTTACTCAAACATAAACTCACCCTGATTCTGTCATCAAACTGATATTTTTTGATAATCTGCTGTTGTATCTTACAAAGATTTTCATCAATTTCCACTCCTTCAATATTTGCATTGGTTAAGAGATAAGCCTATGAAGAAAATAAAAGTTACTCATTATGATAGAGAAAAAGATAAAGAAATATTAATTATCAGAAATTTCAATGCAGTATACTTCCAATGTGGATTTAGACCATACTTTTTCTAGTGTTAGTTGCATACTTTTGTTCAGAGAAGAAAGACTAGTAAAAGTGTACTTGTAAATATACAAATTTTAAATATAAATAAGACATTTGGCAACATGGATCACTGCCAACATTACAAGGACTTTTTGTTCATTGATTGATTTGTTTTTTTATGGCTTATCACCCTTTTGTAGATTATTTTAAAGCTAGAAAATATTTTTTAGATTGTATGAAATTTTTGGAGATAATAATGATTTAGTGATACAAGTCCTACTAATTAACCCATAGCAGGGGAGAAGAGGCGGATTCATACCTTTCTCAAGGGTATTTGTGCATAAGTGAATATAATGAACCCAACTGAAATTAGAACTCGGATCTCTGATTTCCAATTTTGAGCTATTATACCATTACAACAGCTGCACATCTAAGCTTATAACAGCTGGTTTTCCCAGATGGTTACCCATATACGTACTGATCAGGCTTAACTTCAGTGATAGTATGAGAACCACACTTTTTGTATCTGTCTATATTTCTGAGATGAGGTATTATGTACACTATTTACATTATTCAGACTATTTTCCTCATCTTTGTCGCCATATTTATTACAACGTTTTGGCTGTTGTACGCTCTGGCCTTCTGCAGGTCGTTGGAATGTCAAACTGAACCCTTTATTTCGCCCACTGGGGTAGACTGTTCTAGTTCCACATGCCATGTTTAATGGATGTCAGGACACATGGCACAGTGGATAAAGGTGTTAGTTAGATCCAGTGACAGGACCCAAAGAGTGTGAGTTCAATACCTGGTTAAGGCAGTGGAGAACTTGGAGAGGGAAATTAACAGGAGATAACTGATATCCATTAGACATGGCACGTGGAACTTGAACAGTCTACCCCAGTGAGTGAAATAAAAGGTTCAGTTCAACATTCCAACCACCTAAAGGAGTCTGGAGAGTACAACGGCCAAAACATTGTGATAAGTATGGCAACAAAGATGAGGATAATAGTTCGAATAATGTACATAGTATACTTTTTGTAATAATGTAAACATACAATGGAACCCTCACCCAGCCTTCCAATGACTGGCTATGACTACTCAACATTACATCTATCTTCTCATTCATGCCAGTGTGCACTGGAAACTAGAAAAGACCTACTGCATGTCCACAAGTTAACAAAGATGAAAACTTGTGCCATGTCAAGAAGCAATACAAACCTGGTTTCTACTGTTATAAAGTTGGTGGTTTTATTCAGAGCTCCACTTACATTTGGGTGGGTCAGTAAGTAACACATAAGGATAACTTCTACCATAACACAGGAAGTCATCAACCTGGATGACAGCACCCACCTGTTGGTATTTGAGTGGCTGCACTGGATAAGCATTGGACTTAACACCCGTAATTTTTTGTAGTGGTGGGACTAACCATGAAATCATCAATGGTAACTCTTTTACTGTAATTACTATATTCTCATTATTAATGAAGCACTAACAATTTGTAATGAACTTTCTATTTATGTATCTGTCTATATTTCTGAGATGAGGTATTATGTACACTATTTACATTATTTGGACTATTGTCCTCATCTTTGTCACCATATTTATTACAGTGTTTCAGCTGTTATATGCTCTGGTCTTCTTTAGGAATGTTGACATTCCAACCACCTGAAGAAGGCCGAACATTGTAATAAATATGGCGACAAAGATGAGGATTTCTATTTGTGATATATCAATAATATGATAATGAAATAACACACCACTATTTTCATAAAATACATCTATTGGATACTTAGGTACACATCATCAGTGATATTTCTAGCCAAGGTTCATTAGGAGTTTCAGAACTTTCAAGATCATAAACCTCTTGTGCTGAACCCAGCCAATACTGATCAGGTATCAACTTGTGTACTATCTGTCAACTAGAATTTTCTCCATGTTTTTTTTTTCTTTAAAAATCACACACTGTTACTCCGCTTGGCAATTTATAGCCCAATCATGGATAACTTCTGGTTCAAAAGCAATCTACACTCTTCCATAAAAATGGAAACAAATGCAGTAATGGTTTTGATCTGGTAAGGAATATGGTGATACACTTTGGCTTGGAGTGGTAAGTAACAACATTTTTTCCTCTCTGAGATGTATACACAATTCATGTTAATCATCCAATAATAAAAAAAAAGAAAAAAAAAGCCTCTTCCCATCTATCCACTGCACCTGTACATATATGTATATACATACTAACACACACATCCACAAAACTAACACTTGCAAGGGGGAGCAAACAGGTGCTAGATCTTAGCCACAGATCACCCATAGGCAACAATGGTTTAGGTACCCTAATTATGTCCCCTAGTAGAGACTCCATTGTCAGCTGTAGTTTTTGGTCATACCCAAGACCTACCTTGCAGTTTCCTCAACAAAAATTTTTTTAAAAATATTATAATAATAAAACTTATTCATATTTCTCTTATAAGAATAATAATTTTTGGTAATATTTAACCTTTATGTCCACAAAAAAAAAAAAAAAAGTGTCAAAAGGACAGTTATTACCTTGACACTACTATTACTGGGTATTTACTCTGTCTCCCCACCCCAATACAAGTTGCGACACAAGGTCTTTTTTTAAGGTGGGGACCCGACCACGTACACCCAGGCCAGGAACAAAAACTGCCCACAGCCCTCACAACCACTGGTTGGGCTGGCCTCAGTGCAAGCACTGATATCTCTCTAGTGCAATGAGAGGGCGCACCCTTGGACAGCTGTTCCCCAGTGCTGGGCATCTCTCAGTATAATTTTCCTCAGTTGCGACCGTCCTTTGATGGAGTCGCCCCTGAGTGATGATAAATAGATGTGTTACAAGCCACTCGAGGAGCAGTTTACACACTACTATTACTGTATACACCTTTGACACCCTCGGCATTGTTTATTGTTTTAAAAAACAATGATTAGAATTTTAAGGATACCCAAACATTATTTATATTTTGGATTTATGCATTTTCTTTATTAAACAACTTATTTATTAGATTGCTCATTTGTAAGATTATAAAAATATGTGAACTCGCTATAATAAAAATATTTATTATTTACTATTTTATAAAGAAATAAATATATAAAGAAATTTTTTACTTATAAATTTACAGAAAGGTCTGTGAAAAAGAAAATTTAAATAAACACGTAACAACGAGTAACTGTAATTATAAGTTTTGAAAAGATGCATTTTCTGGACATTTCTTTTATTTGTTTTCACCACATAAATTTACTAAAATACGTTAAGAACATTTATTCTTCTAAACCAAATATTCTTTTAATTTTATATCAATCCACAAACACTGAATATTTTGAGCATGTATCTCCCTATTCAGTGCTGGTTCATTTAATAATACTTTTTAATACTTAATATATAATACTTAATACTTTTTAATTATCAGTCAGTCAGTAATGTGCAATGTGTGATACTCGCTTAGGCGATTATGTATCTTTCGATACATGACTGACGAGGCAGAGTTTTTTCCACAGTAGGTTGTCATTTCTTTCTGCGGTAGACCAGTTGCTTTATAAAAGTTAATTTGAAAACAATTTCTTTTTATTCATGATTTTATAAAAATGTCTGTGAAAAAGAAAATTTAAATAAACATGTAACAACGAGTAACTATAATTATAAATTTTGAAAAGATGCATTTTCTAGACATTTCTTTTATTTGCTCTTGCCACATAAATTCACTAAAATATGTTAAGAGTTAAGAACATCTCTTCCAAAAACCAAACATTCTTTTCATTTTAAATTTTAGGCAGAAGCAAAAACATTCAATATTTTGATTGTATATCTCGCTATTCATTGGATGGAGAAAAGGTTTCCTTGTTTTTAATTACAAAATGTGTCTAATTTTTATTGCCTTGTTCTTCGTTTACATATTTTGATAATTTTATAATTTTTTTATAAATTTTTAAAAAGATTTTAAATTCATTTCATTAAAAAACGGTAAATAATAAATATTGCATTATACTTGGTTCACCTATTTTTATAATCTTGTAAATAAACATTGCTGAGGGAGTCAAAAGTATATACAGTAATTAATAGTTGTCTGAAAGGAATAACAGTCCTTTTGACATACAGTTTTTTGCTGGTATGAAGGTTAAACATTACCTAATTTTCATTACTATTCATTACTAACCAAATTAAGTAGCTTCATGAATTTTTTAATTATTATTGATGTACTCTCAAATAATAGCACATTCTATCAATAACATACTCCTTAAATCAAAACAAATTATGGCTTATATGTTACTAATGCTGAGTATATGGTAATAGTGACTTATGTTCACAGAGAGAGAGAATTCTTTTCCCTTGTTTGCACACATGCTGGTTAAACCAGCCATTATAAATTGAAACAAAGTTCTATTTTCATTTATCTTCATATTCTGAGTAGTTAAAAATTTAAATTTAATCTCTTAATTCTGAAATTATTAATTAATGGGCATTCCAGATTTCCAATGTTGAAAAGTGTGCCAATCACATGCTTGGTACAAACTATCTGACCATTTATACAACCTGATAAGTGGATGGTGATACAAATGGGTGACATTGGAACTATATGAAGGACCAATGCAGGACCAGAACTAACTCCCTCTATCTCAAGCATGACTGCTAATATAGACCAACAACCGGATATGCCCCATGCCCAGTTTTGTTGTCACTTGATCTCAAAAGTCCCCATTTACTCTTCCATTCCCCTTCAGTCAAAGTGGATGCTGCTAAGTAAACTTCAAAGAATCCATTCACTGGCTATAAGACAGAAACACTGGAGATCAAGAATGAGATAAAAATTGCATGGGTGTTTCAATCATAGTCACATTAAATTACAAGTTTTCTTTCTATGAAGATATGTCTAGGGTTAAACTTTAAAGGATTATTATCCTTTATATAACACACATAGGGTGTATTATGAATTTATAAAAAGGTACAATGATCTGTCATTAAAATGCATTGAGATTAAGAATTCAGCTTTGTACAATTAACCAAT
The DNA here is from genome assembly GCA_903632075.3 of Acanthosepion pharaonis. Lineage (NCBI taxonomy): Eukaryota > Metazoa > Mollusca > Cephalopoda > Sepiida > Sepiidae > Acanthosepion > Acanthosepion pharaonis. The sequence continues at coordinate 437,726 of CAHIKZ030000551.1, forward strand.
AAAGGGAATGAACAAATTGTAAATAATACCTAAAAGAAGGAATTATTCAAAGAGTAAAAAGTATAATTGTTATGGTAGGCAAGCCAGAAGACAAACCACAGCAATCAATAAGCAAACCATTGAACTTTTGTATTATTGTCATCTTCTCAAATGTATAGATATTGGCTTAATATTTGAATAGCAAGAAAATAAAATAAAATCATAAGTCAAAAAATTGCTTAACCAAGAATCATTTTTAATCTATTACCAAACATTCAAAGCTTCTGGAGAATACTTATTCAGAATAATACATATCCATTCTACAAAAAGGAATTCTCAATATTTACTGATTATTCTTGGACAAAATAGTATCCTTTTCATGAAGAAAAATGATACTCATCTCAATGGTATGTCCAAAAAGATATTAAGTCACTGAAGTAAGAAAGTTTAGTTTTTTGGGTTTTTTTTTTTTAAAATAAGTCTTATAGAATAAGTCAGCCTGAGAAGATAGATTATTAGTAAAATTATTACTATAAAGAAAAAAACCAATACCAGTTTAAGGACATTTTCTTATAACAATTATGGCAGACTAAAATATGGTAACACACACAAAGAAAAGAAAAAAGTGAGAGGGCGGGAGAGAGATAAAATTAGTTTTAAACCATTACTTACACCATACAACATTGGGCCAAACCTGGATCCAACATCTAATAACGTCTTTCCAGTAAGATCTGGTAACAAGTATTGGAAGATGTATTTTACCTGTGCTTGAGATGCTGAATGTGTAATCAAAGCTGGAAAAAAAAAATTCAACCAATAAAAAATGTAATAACACCAATAAAATTAAACCTTAACAAAAATAATTTAAATAAAATAAAAAAAGATTTATATAAACAAAAAAATAATGTCAAAATTTATATAAACAAAAAAATAATGTCAAAATTTATATAAACAAAAAAATAATGTCAAAATTTATATAAACAAAAAAATAATGTCAAAATTTATATAAACAAAAAAATAATGTAGAAACGAAAAATAAAAAATTTATATAAACAAAAAAATAATGTCAAAATTTATATAAATAGAAAAAAAAAATAATGTCAAAATTTATATAAACAAAAATAATGTCAAAATTTATATAAATGAAAAAAATAAAAAAAAAATAATGTCAAAATTTATATAAACAAAAAAATAATGTCAAAATTTATATAAACAAAAAAATAATGTCAAAATTTATATAAACAAAAAAATAATGTCAAAATTTATATAAACGAAAAAATAACGTCAAAATTTATATAAACGAAAAAATAACGTCAAAATTTATATAAACGAAAAAATAACGTCAAAAATTTATATAAATAAAACAAAAAAATAATGTCAAAATTTATATAAACAAAAAAATAATGTCAAAATTTTTATATAAACGAAAAAATAACGTCAAAATTTATATAAACAAAAAAATGTCAAAAAATAAACAAAAAAATTTATAGAAATGAAAAATAACGTCAAAATTTATATAAACGAAAAAATAACGTCAAAATTTATAGAAATGAAAAAATAACGTCAAAATTTATAGAAATGAAAAAATAATGTCAAAATTTATAGAAATGAAAAAATAATGTCAAAATTTATAGAAATGAAAAAATAATGTCAAAATTTATAGAAATGAAAAAATAATGTCAAAATTTATAGAAATGAAAAAATAATGTCAAAATTTATAGAAATGAAAAAATAATGTCAAAATAAAAAAATTTAACTAAAAATTTTTAAAATAAAAAGCGTAAGAAACTTAATTTCTTTTAATTTGAGGCTGCATATTTTATTAATATATTTTAATATATTTATTAATATACCGTGGAAATTATAAAAATGAAGCACTTGAAATCTGTACAAATCTATTCTTGTAGAAATTTAAATAAGTTACATTTTTATTTGCATATCTAAAAGGATATGTTAAATTAAAACTATTCAATAAATGCACATTTTATTTCAATAAGTTTCATATTTTTCCTTTTTAGCAGACTGATATATTTATACACTAAAACGATTAGTGAATTTACCCACCCTAAAAATGCTTAGCTCTAATAACTTGATTTCTGTAATATACTTACTAAAAGGACCAACATTTTTGGAATTACAGTCTTTGCAATAAGATAAACTGACTTTGCCATCACTTTCAAGGGTTTTCAAATCATCTTCTTCATAAAGAAATGCATCAATATGAACAGTTGTTTGAGGAGTACAGTCTGAATTCTAAAGAAAAATTGACAATACATAAATTACAAGAAAAAAAGATATTATTTTCATAACTATATATGTTACACAAAGTTTTCAGAGAAACACACATTAAAAGTAAATATCAGTAAAAACAGTACTACATTGTATAAGTATGTAAGCTAGTGGTATATACATATAGTCAATAAAAGAGATTTAAATATCTTGTCCATACAAAAAGAATAAAGATCTTGAATTGCTTTATAACATTTTACTGGTTCAGCCATAGTTTGGAGCCTATTAAATTATAATTTTGCTGTATATTTTATAAGTATGGGCTTTTGAGAAAAATAAGAATGAGGGATTGTGTATTCTTTAAAAGAGAAATTAGAATATTACTGGGCTGTGACACTCTGGTTAAGAAAGACTGAAGCACACTGGATCAAATGGTGGTTTCCCCTGCAAAGGTGGGTCCAGGTTCAAATCTTGCCAGAAAACACATTTTCTTTATTAAGTTTTCTAGAGATTGCATTCTGATAGATGTAATACACTTATGAATATAGTTTAAAATTCATTATTACAAAATTACAGTTAAAAGTAAAAAAAAAAAATCCTTCAATATGTCCTGTGGGTATCAAATTTTCCAAGCCCTGTTTCCTCATTATGTGCCCTAGAAATTTCAACTGTCTCTTCCTGATGTTAAGTACAAGTTTCCTTATTGTTTTCATTTTCTCTAAAACTTTGTCATTGGTCACATGTTCATTCCATGGTATTCTTAACATCCTTTTGGAGATCCATATTCCTGTTGCTTCAAGTCTTCATCAGTGAGAAGATTTCCCAGCATTCACTGCCATATAGGAGGACTGATATTGTGTAACAGTTCAGTATTCAATACTCTTTATAAACAAAAAAGAAAAAAAAGAGATTTCTGAATACTGAACAGATTTATATTTTGTAATACTTTGCTTAGCTTTTGGAAGGCATCTTTCACTATCCCAATGTACCTTCGGATTTCAGTGTTGCACATTAACCAAATCTAAATATAAACCATAAGAATATTCCTTCCAACCAAATACTTTCTACCTTTATGTAAACAAGAAACTTTTTTTTTTTTTTAAATATCAAAAGTTTATTCTTATCAATAAGAATGATTTTTATTATAGGTTTGACTAGTTTACAAGTTCTGAAGTCATAGTTACATTATATTTATTCCTATGTTCTAAACAGAGAAAACAAATGGTAAGTAGGCACAAACAAAATGTTACTTCAGTCTTTGGTTGCCAATCATGATCATTACAAGAACAAATAAATTATGTCCATACAATTCTGTTAAAACATAAAAAGATCAATAATGTTTAATATATACAAAACTTACAGGTCCAATGGTAGGAGAAACAATGTTTTCAGATGGAAATATTCCACTGAAGGGAATAATTTGTCGCAGATCATCACGAATACTTTCTAGAATTACATCAGTATTTTCCACATTGTCATCATAGTCATCGTCATCATCATCAGTGTTGTCTAGTAGGTCTGCAAAGAAAAAAGCAATTAGCTTTAATCAATTCAATAAAATAAAAAATATTTAAATTAAAGAAACAGTAGAAACAGATAACAAATTTTTGCTTCTCTCTCATCACAGTTCAATTGAGGAATTAGCTTTTACTAGAAATCCCCATAAAAATTTCATGGTTTTATTTTAATTTTCTGATGAAACTTAATTCTTAAATTAATGATTGAGTAAACTCATGTCAGATTCTACAATAATAAAATATCCTTAGAAATTCCCCTATGGCATTGTTAAATATTTGAGCTTAACAACTTTAACAGAATATTGCAATAATTACAAATATGGATACTGATTGTTATTTTAAGAAGTAAGAGGGTACAAATGAAAAGATTTGAAACCAACAACTTTTCCCATTTAACTGAAAGTCATTAAACACTTATCCTCCCTTCTTTCATTTTCTTATTGAAAGCAATTAATGTCTCTGATATGCCTTTCCACACAATCTAAATGGAATAGTCCATTATTTATGAGGTATTGGCAGGACATAATGGTTGTGCTAAGGGAGGAACAAGCAAAATTATAATTCATTTGATCTGAAGTCATCCCTCCCAGTAAATTCCCAACTTGAACATAATCTGTATCTTTAATTTTTTTGTTTTCAATACCATATTCCTTCAGCTGATTATGAATCTCCAGAGATTCCTTTTCTTTAATATATGAATTACCATGACTTCTTAGAAAGATGGTAGAGTGGTTTCCTATTACCTTCTCCATGGTTTTGAACTCATAGTAGTACTTCCATACTGTTTAATATCTTTAAGCTAGAGAGCCCACCTTCCTTGTTAAACAATCTATAGCTAAGGGAGAGATTAATGCCTTTACCACGGGCATAAGCGTGAAATTGAATGCAACAGATTAGAATGAAACTAACTTGGCTTGCCAGTTTCACTTTTCATTAGTCAGTTAAATTCTATATGTGATATATGTTTGGTCAATCATGTTTTTCAATTCATGCCTAAGCAGAAATTTTTCCTGCAGTAGGTTGCAATTTCTTTCTGTGGTAAACTGGTTACCAAGCATAACAATATGATCCAGTCTGCCCTGCTATTCAACCTATAGTTGGGGGGAGAAGCGATGGATTTATACCTTCCCAAGGGTTTTTGTGCATAAGTGAATGCAACAAACTCAACTGGAATTTGAACTCATTTTTTCATTTAGAGCCAATATCACACCACCGCTTTTCATGCTGACAAATATAATATTGCCTTCACATCCAATATATGTAAGATGAAAATATAAAAATCTGCTTATGCTGTACATGTTTAAGTGTTATCTCTTAACTATTGTTTTAAGTCCAATTTTTAATTTAAGAAAAAAAAAGTTTCTTACTCTATTTCTAGATAATAAAAGAAAGTGGATAGTTTTTTAAAATTTACATTAAAATTCTTAATATTTTTCTAGCTTCATGTGTTTTCAGAGTGAAGGATTTTCAAATAAGAGTTTTAATTTGTTTTCCTATTCTTACTACTTCCTACATAATTATACATTATTTAAGAAAATATGGATAACTGAAATCCTTACAAATTTTAAAATTGTTTTTTTTTAAATATCTTTTTAATATTTTGAAAAGGATTAAGTATAACCAAGGCAAAAGCAGGAATAAATTCTTCAGATTTCTTAGAACTTTTATCAATTTTAAAACCACTTAATGTTTTTGATATGACAAGTGTGTATATAAAACCACATATAGGTTTAAGATGGTAAGCAGAAACAGCATTTCTCAATTTTTAAATTCATCACATTTCTATTCATAAGTAGAGTTTTTTTAATCTTTTAATTAAAGACATTTAAAAAATTGAGAAACGTCAAGTTCAATGCTGTTTTCAAGAGTGAACTGATTTTAAAAGAATTTTAATTTGTTTTTTCATCTTAGCAACTGCTACTTTTTTTTGTATAGAAGTTCTAAAGTGAAAAAATGATAAATTATTTCTTTTGATTGTTGGAAAAGTAATTAATATGATATATGATAAATAACTCTTTAATACAGAATAATTAAAAAAACCAGACACATTACAAGCAATTAAATATTTTATGATATCAAACAGGTAAGAAAATAATAAAAAAATAGAAGTAATTAAACAAAAAAGTATTATTTCACTAGATTTTTCATTTTTTTCATACTTCTATGTAGTATAAAAAATATTCTTAAACTACTGGCCATAGAAGGTTAAAGAATTTATTTTTTAAAAAAATAGCAATTTCTTGATTACACTGCTGGTGTTCTGTATTTTGTTAATTTTTCATGCACTTTTGAAGTCAGGGTGAAATTAGAAAATTACTACTGTTGACCTGTAGTATCACATTAATGTGCATATATAAACATTATTTTGGTTATAATTTAAGTTAAAATAAGCATTAATTTTATAAAATTCAATGAATTAATCCCTAAATTTACTAATTTACTTTAAAAGACATTTCTAGGACAAACACTGGATTTTTAAGATTTTTGTCTACAGTAGTGGTTCAATGAGTGATGAGTAAACATGTGGTTTTAAAAAAAATTTCTAAAAACTTTATTTACATAGGGAAATTTATTTTCTTTCCATACAGATTAGATTTAAGCTATTATCTTTCACAGAAAGCCAAAATTTAACTTCAAAGACATTTAAGCTATTTAAAATGGATTTTTTTATTTTTAGGAAGTCCATTAAAGTTCTCAGTTAATAACTAATTTTATTTTTTAATGTTGATTCAGTCATAAATTAGAACATTTATGAAAAGTGCCTAACTTCTCATTCATGTTCATTGAGAGGGTTCAAAAGAAATCAAGTTTTACCTTGAAATTCAGACAGCTGAAGAAAATGGTTCAGATTCTATTAATTAGCAAAGATTAAGTTCTAAGAGACTTTTTTTTTTTCTTTTGAAGGAGAATTTATTTACATTGAATGTTTAGCATTTTATTTCTCATTAGCTTAAATGCTGCCCTATCAGGCGGCAATTAAACTAGCTCCTGATTAGGCCTTCGGATTTTTCAGGAGTTTGAGAGTACCTAAGTCTTTGCATATTCTCAGCACTGGAAGATCTTCTGGCTGCAATTTGATCTGGGTTTTCATTTGCACAGAACTTTCTTTTCCCCGTCGCATTCTGAAATGTTCTCCAGATATCTTAGCACTTTGAGAAACAAATTTAAATTTTTTTTCACTAATAATGAATTCCCTGTTTCAGGTTGTGTATCATTTTATCAAAAAGATTTAGGTTTTAGGTTTATTTTGTTTTACAGTATATCAATCTCAATAGCTTATTTAATACAGACAAGATTTTTAGAATAGAATATGTATTTTTTGTAAGAAATCAGTTTGTAGACCAGAAAGATTCTAGGATACATATGCATAGATTTGGTGCTTACATCCAGGAAAATCTTCCAATTGCAAAGGAATTTTCTCTCTCAGATGATACTTTCATGTGCTTTCAACATTGCACTCCTTTAACTATCTATTTCCTTCATCACTCTCCTTCTCAGGACTGTAACATATTAGAAAAAATATCTGACAATATAGAAATCTCTCTCTCTCTGAACATTCATCTGTGAACATTTTTGTGTCTGATAATTTTAATGCTCATGTTGCCTGTATTCAGACTTTCAATTCTTCTGTTGCAAAACCTCCCAGTCAAATACTGGATTTCCCTACTTGCTTCCCTAATAATTCCAATCAACATCCTTCTTTACTTGATTTGTTCCTTACTTCCTCTCCTAGCTCTTGTAGACCATCACAACTATGTACTCTTGGCAATTCAGATCACACTGTAGTATCTGTTGATATTTCTTTTGAGTTGTCTATTAGAAAAGATCCTCTTATTCACAAGACTTCTTTCTGTTACTAACATGCTGATTGGGATTCATTTCATGACTTTCTTTGAAATGCCGCCGAGATTGATATTCTTAACCTTCCTATTGAGAATTGTGCCACAGAGGTTTCTTCTCAGGTTAAAAATCAGCATCAATGCTTTTGTACCTTCTTGGAAATAAAAGGTGAAATTATATTCTCTTTTGTTCACACCAGCCTGTTCAACTGCTATACCTCACAAGAATCACCTTTTCTCGCTGTACCAGCATGATAGCTCTGAACACAACAAACACTTCTTTATGCCTGCTCATAATAATTCTTGTTGTGTAGGAACCTACCACCCCTCTTGAAGATGAACTTGTCTACAAACAAAGACGTTAAATAGTGGCATGTCAAAAGACAGTGTCGGAGAAGTTCTGGGCTGAGTTATAGACTATTCAGGCGATTTCTGTACCAACCGAATAAACCCCATTTTATTGTTACATGTTATTTAGCGTTTGTCTTTATTAACCCCAAATTAACATCATAACAGTGGCGACGAGAGATTCATTCATCACGCTGAGTGGAGAATTTTTCAACTCTAGGTGGACTATATAATTTTTTTTTTTCTCGCACTGAAAGAAAAAAAAAAACAATACATCGAACTTTGTTCTTCAAGAAGAAATAGGATTTCAACGTGCCAAAAAAAAGAAGTAAGACTTGTGCTTATTGTTGGATATATACGTGTTTTTCCCTTTTTGACTGTTTTGAAAAAAGTGTTTTGTGTAATCTATTACGCATAATGGAAGATTTGATTGCATTAACGAAAACTCTAGTGCAAAATCAAATTCTGCAACAAGAGCAACAAAGATTGCAACAAGAGCAACAAAAATTGTTTCGGGAACAACTATTGGATTTACAAGTTCAGCAGCGAAATGACACAAAGGCTTTATTTGAAGCAATTTTACTAAAGAATCCAGTAAATTCGTCATTCACAGCCGAAGGTATTGCTAATTCTATTACTGAGTTCAAATTTAACCCAGAGGAGGGTATAACATTTCCTGCGTATTTCAGAAGATTTGAAACAATATTTGAAAAAAAAAATGTGATGGTTGGACTGATGAACAAAAAGTGAGTTTACTTTTACAAAAGTTGGGTACAAATGAAAATAATAAGTATGCAATTTTTGTCCTTCCAAGAAAAACTAGTGACGTTTCTTTCGAAGAAACTTAATACTTTATCTAGTATTTTTTGGCAGTGAGTTAGTTTGTTTCATACTCGTTTTCGTGTTTGAATATGGTAAAGCATGACGATGAGAATATTGTTACATTATGCTGGAAATGTTAACAGAATGTGTGAACGTTTTATGTTACATGATCTTTCAATTGATCGATTTAAATGTTTGATATTCGTTCAAGGCTTGACTTCTAGCAAAGATAAGGACATAAGGTCCCGAATATTGGCAAAACTCGAACAAAATTCGAGATTACTTTGCAGAAGGTTACGGAAGAATGTCAAAGAATTGAAAACTTAAAACATGACAACACATAAATTGAAGAAAAAGACATATCCCGTGTCCATGCTATTCGACCAAAAACGGGAATAGTTAATAAAAACGTTAAAAACCAACGTGCCTTGGATGCGGTGGTGGTCATTTTAAAAGTGAATGTTTTTTTCGCAACAAAAAATTGCTATTCATGTGGCAATAAAGGCCATATAAGTACTCATTGTAAAAAGCAAAAAAAAAAATTAAGTCGAAAAAAGATATTGTGAATATTGTGTTGTCACGTCAGGAGATTGAGGAGGGGTAGAAAAGAAAATTCGTACAAGTAAAAATTAATGGAAAAAAATGTTAAACTACAGCTAGATACTGGAAGTGATATTTCCATTATTAATACAGCAACATATGGATTAAAATAGGCAGACCTTTGCTTAAAAAGACTGAAAAAGTGGCTCATGGATTTCTGGAAGAAAATTGCATTTTCAAGGTGAATTTTCTGGTAATATTTCATTTGTTGGTAAGACACTAAAGTCTAAAGTGTATGTGCTACAAAATGCTTCAAATTTGTTTGGAACAGATTGGATTATACTTTTTAATTTATGGAAACTCCCTATAAATTCTTTTTGCAATAGAATTAATGTTTCTTCTCCGTGTAAAAATCGGGTTACAGAAAATTTGAAAGATCTGAAAATAAAATTTCCACAAGTATTTTCAGAAGGTCTTGGATGTTGCAAAAAGGCGAAGGCAAAATTTGAAGTGAAGGAAAATGTAAAACATATTTTCAAGCGAAAAAGAAATGTGCCATTTAGTGTTTTGGAACAGACTGACAAGGAATTGGAACAGCTTGAAAATTTAGGAGTTATTTCATGCATTGAATTTTCAGAGTGGGCCTGCCCTGTTGTATATGTTAAAAAAAAAAAATAAAATTTGGATGTGTGCCGATTTTTCTACAGGTCTAAATGATTGCTTAAAAGACCACACATATCCTTTGCCTTTCACCAGAAGACATTTTTGCAAGTTTAAGTGGAGGAAAAATATTCGCTAAATTGGATTTATCGGATGCCTATCTCCAAGTCAAAAATGGACGCACAAAAGACATTTGAACCAATTAAGGAAAAGAATCATCGAAGAAATAAGTGAAGAAAAGGAAGAACCAATGGAGGTATTATATGATTTATTTGATATACCGACTCCACCATTGCCTGAAACAGTTGTTCAAAGAAGGACAGGCAAAAGAAAAAGAACTAGGGTGGAACGTTTAAGTCCAGATCCCAAAAGGAAAATATATTAATTCCTCCGGAATTAATCTCAAGGGGGAGGTGTTGTGTAGGAACCTACTACCCCTCTTGAAGATGAACTCGTCTACAAACAAGGACGTTAAATAGTGGCATGTCAAAAGACAGAGTCGGAGAAGTTCTTGAGCCGAGTTAGTTATAGACTACTCAGGCGATTTCTGTACCAACTTACCAACCGAATAAACCCCATTTTATTGTTACATGTTATTTGGCGTTTGTCTTTATTAACCCCAAATTAACATCATAACAATTCTAAATGTGTCCTCGAAAAGTTTAAGTCTTTGTTTGCTGACAGAACGAAGCACTCTATAGCCTTTAACAAGTTTGGTTCTCTCAACTATTGGCAACTCAGTAATAGTGTATTAAATAACAATAAATCTTCTATCTCTCTTCTCTATAGTCAATCTGATAAACAGAATGTTTTACTTGTAAATTCCTTCAAATTCTACTCTCGACTCATCTGTCTTTCCACTTAGAACTGAGTCTCTATTGAGTGTTATGCATATAAATCTGTCCATGGTTTCTGCTATCATATCTAAAGTAGATCCTTACAAAACATGTGGACTTGGTAGTATCCCTGCAATATTTCTTAAGAAATGTTCTATTGTTCTCTCTAAACTCTACAATACTTTACTGCTTGTTGGAAATCCTCTTCTGTAGTTCTAGTCTTTAACAACTCAGGTAAGCTGTCTGATCCTTTTAACTATCAGTCTATTAGCCTTCAACCTTTTTTTATCAACTAGCAGGCTTTGCTCACTCGCTATCGCTTTGCAAAGATATATTCACTACTTGAAATCTTCAAAACAAAAATTTTAAATGCAAATTTCATTCATAAATTGGTTGTAAACATAAAAGAAAACATTTGTATTTATTCAGTTAGCTAAACATTAGAATTTTAGCCATTTTTAAACAAATGAAGCATGATGAAACTGAATAACATTTAACAGGTGTTGACAGAAATAAAACCCATGTATTTGAATGAATGAAAACATAACCTGGTAATTTTTCTAAGAAAAGTTAGAGTCTGTCTTTGGGCAGAGTGCACTCAGGCTACTCTGTCAAAGTACAAAGTTGCAACTGCGGAAAATTATACTGAGAGGTCCCCAGCACTGGGGAACAGCTGCCCAAGGCTGCACCCTCTCATGGCACCAGAGGGAGGGATTGGTGCTCGCACTGAGGCCAGCACAACCAACAGTTGCAGGGGCTGTGGGCAATTTTTCTTCCTTGCCTGGGTGTTCACGCTCAGGTCCCCACCTTAAAGACCTTGTGTCACATCTCGTCTAAGTGGGGAGACGGAGTAAATACCATGTGAAAATTACTATAGAGTTGAGTCCTTTTAACCCCAGAATTCTGAGGGAGAATTAATTTTGCGTTTATTCATATAGAAGATAGAAAAACTAGAGACTCTAATTAACTCTGAATTGGTTTAGAACAGGGTAATTTTTCAGATGAGTAATATGGCTTTTGCTTCTCTATGTCAACTGCTGATGTATTAACAATTATTGCTATCAAGCTTAAGATAATAATGGTGAAACTTGGGCCATTGCTTTAGATATTTCAAAGGCATTTGACAGGTTTTGGCATATTGCTTTCTTTTTCATAAGTTGAAAGTTTATGGTGTTTCTGAATAAATTTTTGAACAGATTCAATCTTTCTTATTAAATTTGAACTCAGTACCTATGTTCATAACAGCTATTTACTCCTGCCTTAATAATACAATCTGATCAGTTTGGTAAGGTCAAATTGGCTGCTTATCTCAAAAATGACCTACAAGTAGGTGTTAACTGGAGCAAGTAATGGCTTGTTAATTTTAATGCCTTTAAAACAAAACAGTTATCAATATTTTTTACTTCCATCAGCATGACTGATACTAACCTCCAGGAGTGTGACTTATTGTGCTTTCTTGGTCCATTGACACAAAATGGAAAGATTATATAGAATCAATTGCTAGGTTTGCTGCTAAGAAGGTTGGTTTGCTGTCATGCTAGACAAGCTCTCTAGAATCTATCTTACCCATTTTTATGTCTATCCATGCATAAAATCCATGCATTGAATATTGCTGCCATATCTGGTCTGGAGCTTCTGGTATGTTTTACAAAATTCTTGATAAAGTTCAAAGAATCTGGAATGTTATTGATCTAACCTGGTATCTTGGTTTAAGTCACTTTTTGATTACTGTAACATAGGTCCCCCCCCCGTGCCTTTTCAATAAATATTTTCATGGTAATTGTTCTGATGAACTTTCCTTTATGGTACCTATCATTTAAATACAGTATTAAGGTATCCTCATTTTACAGTTGAAATGGCTTGTAAATAAGTTCTATGCTACCAGTTTCATCTCTTGCTTGTGGAACTCTTCCAGCATCTTTCTTTCCAACTTTGATCTTCAAAAATTTCAATATCAATTATTATCTTAGTTTTCTCAATTCCTGTTCTTTTATTGTTTTCTTTCCTTAATTTTTTTCTCATTCTCACACTCAGTAACCCCTTGCATCTTAGTGGTTTTATTGCTTTGCTTGGGGTGAAATGATAAAAAAAATATTTGCATACAAGAATCAATACTTCAATAATTGAATGTGAATTTTTTTTTTTTTTAGTTTTTATTATTCTAAAACCAAATCTATTTTTTCCTGCACAATCTGTTCTGCCTCACCAAGAAAATTTTCAGAATTACGACAAAACTATTTCATACACAAAAGAATACTTGCACTGTAATTTTTCTAAAATTTTCTCTTAAAGGAGTAACTGTTAAATGTTTTTCTTTTCACATTATCGAACGCTAATTTTTATATTTTTGTTTTGATAGCGCCTTAATGCCTTATTTGTTAATTATGCTAAGTTTAATAAACGCGTATAGAATAAAAAAATTAAAGTAAACTGTTTACATAACGTTAAAGAAAATTTATTTAAACAAATCCTTGATTATTGCACTGCTGTCCATCCATATTTCTTTAGGTTTTATTTTTACTTTTTCACACGCTTTTTGGAAAGGGGTGGAACTACACATTTCTTTATTTTTATCCTTTAACATTACAGGCCACCGTGAGTAAATAAGACGTTATTTTCATTGTTTTAAGAAAAAAAGGTAAACATTACCTTTAGAAAATCTAGTTAATTAATCCTTAACTAGTAGATTCCGAAATATATTTGTAGTGTAGGATAAATATTGAATTTTTATGAGGTTTTTAGAGTTGTTTACATTTTTTCGTATACGATGACGATTCAATGAGTTGAGTCACTAGTGACGAAAAAAAAAAAAAAAAAAAAAAAAAAAAGAAAAAAGTACCTTGTTTTTAAATGCCTAAAAATAGTTTTTATACGGAAATTTTTTCTTTTAATTCAGATTAGTTTTGTTTGACTTTTGATTTTAGGCTTTTAGGTCATTATCTTTCAATTAAATTAATAAAACCGAAATTTAAGTTCAAAGAAGGTAAAAGATAATTTTTTTTTTCTTCCTTTTTTAGAAATTCCGTGGCGGTATGCTTTTACAACCCCCGCAATCGCAAATTACGTGGAAGATATATGGCAAAGATGCAAATCAAAGCAATACATGAACCAACAAATCAGGATTTGATGGATGATTAGTTTGCTATGTGGAATGAAAAATTCAAAAGGTGTATGTTCCCGGTTCTTGACTTTATTGAATAAAGTTTATTCAATAAAAGGACCTTGTGTTTATTTATGCTGATATTCTCGACTGAAAATAGTTTCCAGGCGTTCAATAACTTAATGTTATAAAAGCAGATTTTAATGCATGAAAAGTAGTCACAATATCAGTGGGGGTGGAGGCGTAATTAGTTTTTACTGAGTGTGACTGTGAACGTTTAAAAAAAAAAATGTTAAAATGATTAAGTTACAGAAAATGTGCATTTGGGAGGTGTCATCAAAACTTTTTGAATCAGAAAGTAATTTAAAATAAAAATAAGCAGTTATAAATACTAAAATAAAATGTCATTGGTAGAGAAAGCAAAATAAAATTTATTAAAAAAAAAAAGTTCATGAAAAGATCTTTAATTTTTTTTTTTTTTTTTTTTTTAAGAGGTGTCATATCATGCTTTGCTGGTTCACCAAGCAGCGTCAAGCTTAGACTCCCAAAGTGGCCAAATCTGCAGGAAATGTTTCTCCTTTGAGAAAGAATTGGAGGGTAAACCTGAAGCTTCCCAAAAGGTTCTGTTCCTATATGCGTAGGTTTTACTTTTCTGCCACATGGTTTTCGAGTGGGCGCGCGGACTCTTTGTATCATATGACGTAAGTTCCATGAACATTATTCCTTGTGGACTAAGAGGCCAGCAACAAGACACGTAATTAAGTAGCCTCGAGTAAAATTTACAATATTTCCTCTAAAGAGTGATTTACTAAGGCAGAGTGCTATTAATTATTAAATAAACTTATTTTAAGGCAAAATACCGAATAGTTTTGAAATCACGTTTAAGAATGAAAAAAAAATTATTTTTACAGCATCTAAGGGACAAACAACAGGTTGCAAGTGAAAATACGACAATAAAGAGAAAGACCATACGTTTTCTTTTTAAATTAACTTGTAGTTAGAATTTTCAATTACGTTTTTATTACTTTAAGACAACGAACAGTACTGGATACTAAAAAAAAATATCAAAACATTACATTTTTTTCCCCCAAGTGCGTAGAGGGAGGTTTTAAAATATTTCGTCCACGTTTGAAGTGTTAACTGGCAGAAAGACAAAATATACTCAATACTAAAGGAATCGCCCATTAATAGCAAAGTTGAAAAAAAATAATACTTCCATCCAACCAAACACCGGTAAATAAAAACAACAGCAATAGTTAATTACTAACGGTAAAACATATGTAATTAAAGTGTAATTGTAAAATTTACCCCTTTCGAGTACTTCTACATGGTCTTGAATCCAAGATATAAACTGTGGAAGCAATCTTGGATGTATTTTTGATAAAAGATTATGGAACTCGCGTGTTCCTTCTTCTAAATCCATCGTTCTCCACGTGCACCGGAAATAAACATTTAGTGGTATAAGTAGACTTCCGGTTACATACCACAAATGTGCGCACGTGTGCCTATTGTTTTAAAATTAAATGTACGTCTTTCTTTGTTATTATTATTATTTATGCTTATTATTTGTTTATTCTTTTTTTTTTAATGGGAAGAGAAAAAGAATATCCGCATCAACTTTTTCACTGTGAGTTTAAAAAAGTAAACAAATATTCTTTCATTTAGCATGAAATTAAAAAAAAAAACAAGTACTCCAAGGAATTAAAAATGTTAATTTTTTTTAATTTGTATTTTAATAATGATAAATCGGATGAAATAAAAGATTTTTTTAAATTTTTACTTTATTCAACTTGGAGAGTTTTTTTTAGCGGTTTAGTTACAAAGGATTTGTTTGTCTCTTACTCTTCTTAGCCGCAGTTAATGATTGATCAATTGAGAACTTTTTACAAATTTGCAAAAAATAAAGAAAAAAGCATTTCCTTATCTCATCATTAGTCCTCCTTCTTCTCCTCCTCCTCTTCAGGGCGTAGGCGATCATTAATCTTCACGACTTCATCTATTGTTAGCTCTTGTAAGGTTTGTTTTGTTTTTTTCACCATCCCTCCCAGTCCCACCCAGTTTTGTCAACCATTTGTACAAGCTGGTTAGGTAGGTTACTTGCTGCTTTCTCCTGTCTTTCTTGCTTTCAATATAGTCTGTGAATGTCAAATTATTCAAGTCCTCTTTCCTCAGTATATGTCCTAGAAATTTCAACTGTCTCTTTCTCATTGTTGTAGGTAGATTATCTTTTTTCCTTGTTTCCATTTTCTCTAAAACTTAGTCGTTACTCATGTTTTATTATATAGTTCATGATATTCTCAGCATCCTTTTTTGTAGAGCCATAAAAATCTCTTTTTCATACGAGGATCAATATTGCAACTGTTGACTGGAGGCAAAGTGACAGCAAGTCTCAATTATCAAATTAGTACTTTTCTTAGTACTTTTTCAGGAATACAGTCGCTTTAGATTTCCAATTCCCCGCAACCTTTTTCCATTTTTTCCCATGGCACTCTTCAGGACAATTCACCTACATGTTTTTCTAACTCCTCCTCAACCTCAACTAGCAACAACAGATTCGATGAATCTACTGTCAAAATATTGTAAATATCTCTGAATAAATTTTGGTGAGCTCAACAAGCCCATCCAGCTGTGGGTTCGGGTGCTGCAAGCTTCCAAGGAAATTTTTAAATTTGTTGACCAACTACTCAACTGGGGATTTTTGAGGACATAAGAAATGAAATGAGTTCAAAGAACATATTCTCTCTAATAAAAAGAAAGAAAGAAAAAAAAAAGGCCGACATTAGCTGCCTTTCATTTTTTCAACAATCCATTGGCTTTCTTTATGATTCTATAAAAATTGACACATTTTAATAACAAA
Source organism: Acanthosepion pharaonis (assembly GCA_903632075.3). NCBI lineage: Eukaryota > Metazoa > Mollusca > Cephalopoda > Sepiida > Sepiidae > Acanthosepion > Acanthosepion pharaonis. Next base: position 454,453 of record CAHIKZ030000551.1, read on the forward strand.
CACGAAAAAAAAACATAGATTTTGTTCAAAAATTTATTCATTAAAAAAAATAAAAAAAAATGGTTGCTTCCGGACTCCCCTGGAATTAGAGTGGCTCTGAAGCTTTTAAGCTTCATTTTAGTTCCATCTTTGTAGATCCGCCACTGGAACCATTTTCTCATGACGACTGTCACACATTGCTTTTTTATTTCTTTATTAGGTAGATGATTCTTACTGTTTAGCTTCTAGAATAGATTTTGCTAAGAAAATATTACCATGAAAGTAGAGTAGACACTGCACTGCAGTTAGCACCAAGCGACGATAGTCTGTTTTATTTGCAAACTTCAGGCCATTTACATAGTTTCTAAAGAAGTAAATGAATTTTTATCTATTCCGGCATAGTTTTTTTTTTATCACTTTCAAAGTAAGCTTTTTTTTTTTTTTTTTTTAGTGCATATACACATATTGCCAGAGGGCGCTTTATTTTTTGAATATTCAGGTCGGTAGACGAAAATAATATTGTTAAAAATTTAATAAAGTGATAAATTATACACTAGAAAGAAGTAAATTTTCATTTTGTAAAATAATTGTCTTTGAATAGTTGCAACAATATAATGAATATAATTAATTAAAATTAATTCTACTACTGATTTTACTTCTAAAATCTACAGAAAAAAAGAAAATAGAAAAATGAATGTTGCATCATTTATAAAATTTAAATAAAACATTTCCCAAATGAAAAGTTTCATAAACAAAAAAAGCTATGTTAGTCCTTTTAGTTAAGTTGACTTTTTAAACAATAATTAAAAAAACATTCTTTTCTTAAATGTCTTTCATCTTTCAAAAACATGTTCACACACTCACTATATTGTGTTGTAAGAAAGAAAATAGAAAAATCAGTTTCCAAGAATTTGAATAGTTTTAATTTGAAATGTTAATTTCAACAACACAAACTGGAGACAGGTGAAGTTCCCTTTTAGTTTCAGAGGCCTGGGCCTTTGATCAGCGACAGACTTGGTCCTTTCAGCATATCTTTCTTCATTGTCTTCCACTTGTGAATTAATTGATGAGATACTTGGTGGATCATCTCAATGTTTTTCAGGTAGCTCTTTCAAACAAGTATGCAGCGTCTGGGCCAAAGAATTACTTTTTATCCCACAAGACACATCAAAACAGAAAAGCTGGTATAAAATAAGAAGCGAGGCCAGTTTTACTAATTTGAGTCTCTCTCTGAATCAGCACTGCCTGGCCTGTTTACTATCTTCTTCACAACCGAGTAATGGTGCCTGGCTCAATGCAATACCTTCCTCATCTACCGGTACTCTTCTGGATGATGAGTGCATTCGGGTTGGAGTCATGAATTGTCTTGGGCTCAAATTATGTGAGCGTCACAGATGCAGATGTGGAACTTCCATTGGTTTGCATCCTCACTCCTGTCATCATAATGCCACGCACTTTCCAAAGCACGCAGCAATAAACATCATCATCAGAAGAGGTCTGAATGCAGCTGGGTTCCCTCCCCAAATCAAACATGTAGCCCTCGACTGTGGTGATGGAAAGTGGCCAGATGGGATTACTATTTTCCCTTTTAAAGGGTGGAAGTCATTGATTTAGGATGCGACCTGTGCTAATACATTTTCAACTGTAATTTGATCTGCAGTTGAGCTGGTGTCTGTCGCATGCAAGGTGGAGATAAAAAAAAAAAGTTAAATATTCTTCTCTTACAGACAGATTAATTTTTACTCCAGTGGCAATGGATACTTCTGGGTTTATTGGTCCTCATTTGATGGCATTCCTTCAGAGGGTTAGTGGGATTGTGTCTTGATTAAGGGACAAGTCTCGTGAAATGTAGTAGCTCTTGCAATATGTCTGACTAGCAATGGTGCGAGGTAATGCTTTCTCCAGCATTGTGGCTGATAGAGGATGGTAAAAAACAAAACATTTTGTTTTTGTTTATAGATACTTTGTCTAAATAAATTCAGTTATTGTTAAATGAAAAAGAAAATTTCAGTTTTAATAAGTTGTTTTCTTGTAAAGTTGCTTTGAAAATAGCTTGTTACAAATTTCTGAAAGTGGCTACATTCATGGTAAAGAGTAGTACTTTTTTTTTCTCAACATTTTCCTGTTATAAAAAATTCTTGAAAATACACAGGGATATGTCATTCCTATTTTTTCTTTTATTTTCCTAAGGATAAAGGAATAATATATAATGACCTATTCATTCTCCTACTGGCTTAAAATGCAGTACTTCTTTTTAAAGTGTCACTAGATTAGCACAAAAATTGCCCAATTCCATTACAATATTGCAATATTTGTCAATGAGTACACCTTACCCAACACACCTTTTAGTACACAAGATTAGATACAAGGTGAGAATGTCCCTTTCTTGATGACTGCTGATATAATTTTATGGCAATGTTTGACCTTCATGCCCACAAAAAAACAGTGTCAAGAGAGTCAAAATTGTATACAATAAAAGTGTTATCAAGGGAATAAATGCTCTTTTGACATACCATTTTTTGGCGGTCATGAAGGTTAAACATTGCCAATTTAATATGATAACCCCTGTCACATATCTCAGATGGCATTTCTAAATTAAACTCCCATAAGGCAAGCAGAGGTGACATGATCCCAGTTGTCATCCTAAAGAAATGTGCTCCTGAGTTGGCCCTGGTCCTCTCCAAACTCTACAACTATTGCCTTACTGCTTACAGCTTTCCAGCTTGTTGAAAGTTCTCCAATGTAGATCCTGTTTTTAAGAACTCTGGAGAACTTTCTGACCTCTCTATCACCTTATTAGTCTCCTAACACTTTTTGACAAAGTATTTGAGGCTTTAATCAATGCTAACTACTCTCTGACAAACAATATGACTTCTATTTTGCCAGGTCTACTACTGACATGCTTACAGTCATCACTGAATATGTATATGAAGCTTATGATAATAATGGCAAAGGTCAAGCTGCGGCTTTAGATATCTCAAAGCCATTTGACAGGGTTTGGCATTCTTGTCTTCTACATAAGCTCCAGGGCTCCAATATTACAGGACAATTATTTGATTTAATGCAATCATTCCTATTAAATCGTTTTGAATCCAGATCCTTTCACACGAACATGGGTGTCCCCCAAGGCTCTATCCTGGATCCTACACTGTTTATGATATTCATCAATGATTTTCCTGATGTCATCAGTTTTCAAGTAGGTATTTATTCAAATGATATTACCATTTACTCATGTCTCAAATGGCTTGTAAATTTTAATGCCACCAAAACTAAACTTCTCTCATTTACCCACCATAAAGAAACTTTCCTGTCTGCCATCAGCATGGCTGATGCTAGACCCCTGGAGAACAACACTGTGCTTTCTTGGCCTCACATTTTCAACTGAATTGAAGTGGAATGACTACATTGAATCAATAACTGCATCTACTGCAAGGAAAGTTGGGTCACTGTGTCATGCCAGAAGGTTTTTCTCATCAGAGTCCATCTTGTATAGTTACAAATCTACCATTCATCCATGCATTGAATACTGTTACTATCTCTGGTCTGGTGCTCCTGCTATTCATTTCTAGGTTCTTGACAAAATCCAAAGAAGGATTTGCAATGTAATTGATCTTGACCTGGCATCTTGACTTCAGCCACTTTCTCACTAATGTGATATGGCTTCCCTCTGTCTTTTCTATAAATATTTTCATGGCAACTGCTCTGATAAGCTTTTTTTCCTGCTGTCTCAACTATGTGAATTTAAGTATGCTACTAGATTGGCTTTTAGGTCCCACCCTTCTACTGTTGAAATAGTTAAATGTAACCACTTCTTCTACTCCAACAGCTTCTTTTCTCACAGTTCCTGCCTGTGGAACTCCCTTCCATTTACTTGCTTTCCTGAAAACTACAATCTTCAAAAATTTAAATGCAGATCAATCATCATCATCTATCTTCTTGAATACCGTTCATCTTTTACCATTTCGTCAAGGCTCCCTATAACCAGTCTTTACTCTCACCTTCACTCTCTGTAACCCCTGCATACTAATGGCATTCCTGCCATGCTTGGGGTGAGATGATTAAAAGACAAAGCATTATAACAGTTGATATAAAAAGTAATGTATAAATCTTAATGTGCATTGGAATAGAAAAAGATGCCTTCCAAAAGCTAAGCAAAGTATTAAGAAACAGAAAAATTTCATTTACAACATAGAAAAGTGTGCTGAACTGTTATATGCTATCAGTCTTCATATATGCTGGACAATTTTCTCACAGATGAGATTTAAGGCAACAGATGTGGTTCAACAGAAGGATGCTGAGAATACCATGGACTGAAAATGTAGAAGTTTTAAGGAAAATGAAAATAAAAAGGACACTTATACTTAGAATCTGGAAAAACATTAAATTTCTGGGGCACATAATGAGGAAAGAATGCTTGGTGAATTCGACACTCGCAGGATATTTTGAAGGTAAGAGGAGTAGATGGACACAGTGAGTAGCCTATGTAAGGAGTATGTGCAAATGGATAGCAGAACAGGAAGTGACAGCAATAGTGAAAAAAAAACAAACATTGCTTAATGCTACAATGGATAAAAAGTTGTAGAGAGCCATGATCGCCTATGATCTGAATTGATATGGCCCATAGAAGAAGAATATAAACTTAGTTATAGATCACTAGGGTAAGTGTAAATTTACAAAGGTTTGCAAAATTTTAAAACTTGTTGATTCATAGTCATTAGTTGTTTCAGTTTTTAATTGTCTTCACATTTTAAAATTTCAAAGTACCTGGATAGATGGATGCAACAAATTTATTTTATAACCCTCAAAGGAGGATAAAACAAAATACATAAGAATTTTCAGAAGTTGATTACAAATTCGGTTGATGCTATTTACTGTTATTATACCATTTTAAAAGCAAGGTAGTAAAACCACTGAGACACAAGGAGTTACTGAGTGTAAAAAAAATTAAAAAAAAGAGAAACATTACTAAGAGGTGAGAACAATAGAAGAATAATCAAGAAAACAGTAGATAATGATTGACACTGAATTGAAATTTTTGAAGATCAAAGTTGACTGGGAGGCAAGAAACTAGAAGAGAGTTCCACAAGCAAGAAGTGCAAGAAAAGAAACTGTTACCAAAGAACTTGCAGTTACATCTAGCCATTTCACCTGTAAAATGATGAGACCTTGCTACTAATCTAGTACTGCACTTAAATTCATAGAGTCTAGGTAGAATGGAAGAAAGTTCATCAGAACAATTACCATAAAAGTATTTATAGAAAACGCACAGGGAAGCTACATTATGATGGTAAGAAAGTGACAGAAGTTGTGATGCCAGGTCAGTACCAATAATATTGCATATTTTCTTTGGTTTTTATCAAAAATCTCTAAGTATATAGCAGAAACACCAGACCATCAATAAATTTGCTCAAAGACTAATTAAAGTATTACACTGATGTCAAAATATAACAAATAAAATGATATATTACAAAGTAACAAAATCAAGAAAAACTTTAGATTAAATACAAGAGGGATTTTCAAAAGGATATTAAATTGTATAAATGATCATCAAAAATGATTTAATGATATGAACATTTTGTAGTTAGATTTATTGAAAGAGATTTTATGAAAAAAGGGAGGTAATTGATACAAACAATAGTAGCAAACGGCTTCAATTGTATTTGTAAGAGAAACAATGAAAATAAAATCACTGTATTGCAGTGACAATAAGTTAACTTCTTTTTTAGAAAAATTATTATTCTGTGTAAAGGAAAAACATTATTTAAAGACTTGACTAATTTTGTTTCATTTTTAGGTGACTTAATCACATTTTTTATAGTGAGAATCCTCAACTTTTAAATTAAACTGAAGGAATTTATAATAAATAACTTCTGGCAAGACTTGAACTCACACCTTACACTTGAGAAGCTCATGTATTTTGATTTTGATAGTTGTGTTGGAATTCAGCTAGGCCAATTGCTTAACTCTCAATCTCATAGGGGTTTTTGAACACCTGACAAAATTATTTTTTAATATTTAATGAGAAGCCAATCAAATTTTCATGATTAGTCAAGTCGCTTTCTGAATAACTATATCAAATAACCACAAAGAATTTTTGGTTTTAGTCATAATGTTTTGATGTTTTGTTTACAGAAAATAAAATGAAACCTATTTTTACATATTTGAAGTTTTCAAACTTACAAATTCACTTTTTAATTTGATTTTTCAAGCTACAACCTTTTTTTCATTTATTCTATAAAAACCTGAAAGAAAACTCAGTACAATATATAACAATTTAAATGGGGTGCTGGGAAAGCACCACAGTATAAATGCTGTGACAATAATTCACAAGATTAATGGTGGATTAAGTATTAACTTTGCAGCATATGTAGCAATGATATTGGCAGCAGTAGAATATTGATTTGTATTTAGTGTGTAGATTTTTTACAAAATATTCATGCTTACTTTTTAAAGGAATTGGTGATTTCATCATTCAACAACCAATCAACCATAAAAAAAACAACCAACCATAAAAATACTGATATGTACACTCAGTCTCCAACTTTGGCAAGTTTCAAACTATTATTTTAATTGGTTTCACTATCCTGGAATAACTGAAGTTTTAACTGATCAGTATTATAGAAGCTATAAAAGAACTTATAAACATGTATCATATCATCTCTGAGAAATCAATATTCTAGCCTTGAAAGATTCTCATTCGATGTATGACAGACACTTGAGTGAGGTTAGAAGTCTTGTCACTCTTTGGACATCCTTTAGATAATTACTTTTTTAGAATGACCATATTCAAGAATTTCCATTTTACATATTTATAAATCTATCATTTGTCTGTGAATTGAATATTACTGACACATCTGATCTGGTGTTCTTGTATATCTAGAGATTCTCAACAAAATAAAAAGAAAAGTCTGTAATGTTATCAGTCCTGACTTGGCATCTCAACTTCACTCACTTTCCCACCTCCATGATGTAGTTTACCTCTGTCTTTTTTATAAATATTTTCAAAGCAATTGTTCTAATTAGCTCTCCTTGATACCATGATCACATGAATTTAAGCATACTACTAGATTGGCAATTAGGTCTCATTGTTTTGCTGTTGAAATAGCTGGATGTGAGTGCCATTCTAATAGTTTCTTTTCTCACCTGCCTAATTCTCTTCCAATTTCTTGCTTTCCTGCCACCTAAAATCTTCAAAAATTTAAATGCAACGACAATTGCCATCTTTTGTCTTCCTGAATTCCAATGTTTTATTGTTCTGTTTCTTCCCTAAAGTCTTCTCATTCTATTTCAATCCCAATAACCCCTTGCATCTTAGTGGCATTTTTGCCTTGCATGGGGTGAATTAATTTTTTTTTTATTATTTGTTTATTTCACCCCAAGCAAGAAATAAAACCACTAAGATACAAGGGATTACTGAGTGTGAGAAAATATGAAAGTGAATAAAAAACACAAGGAGAGAGAGAACAATAAAACAAGAATTAAGACAAAGAAAACAATTAACATTGCATTTAAATTTAATTTAAGTTATATAAATATTTTCATGGCAATTGTTCTAGTGAGCTTTCCTCCCTGGTCTCTAGACTGTATGAATTTAAGCATACTACTAGATTGACAATTAGGTCTCATTGTTTTACTTTTGAAATATCTAAATGTAACTGTAAGTACTATTTCTTTTCTCACTTGTGGAACTCTGTTCCAGTTTCTTGCTTCTTTTCTAGTTACAATCTTCAAAAATTTAAGTGCAACATCTTCTGTCTTTCTGAATCTTGTTCTTTTATTGTCCTGTCTCCTCACTAAAGTCATCTCGTTCTCTTTCAGTCTCAGTAACTCCTTTCATCTTAGTGACATTATAACCTTGCTTGGGTTGAAATGATTAAAAAAGATTTATATATAAATATGGATGAATGTTGCTGGCATGAGGTGATCAAAGGATCTGATAACACCAAAGATTTTATTTACCCAGGCTGTTACTTGTCTATCATGAAAGTTAATTTATTCCAAATTCCTGTAATTTAGTTCAGTAGCTGAAGGAAGTGTCAGCTTAAAAATGTTTCAGTAAAAAGACTCAAAAAAAGAAAATGGATACAAATACTTCTAATCAAAAACAACTCAGTTTTATTTTAATGAAAAATAAAACATCATGAATCTTTTCAACTTTAAAAGTAGTTAATTAAATTTTTCTTTGTAAATTAACATCAATTTGCTTCTTTTATTAAAGCTTTAAAAATCGACATTTTAAAAATATATATAAATATATACAAGAATTTAATTATTTAAACTTGCTTGTAATAAACAGAAATGAACCCCCTCCATAATTAATTAGTGTGGCATTTGTAAAATGCCACACTAATAAAAAAAACATGATTCTTTACATCGAAAGTACTTTGAGGGATTACTAATAAAAATATTACCAACTATAAACAAATCAAAAAAACATTATATTACATCACCAACTATTAATGAATCCATTCTTAAAGAATCTAATATATGTTTATCTAAAACAAACAGTATGTATGTAAAAACATTCCTAAATCAACATGAGAAAAACCAACAAACATAATGTCTACTAGACTGTAATATAGCAACAACTCTAAGTAGCAGTTTATGAAACTTTATTCTACTAATTCAGCTTTAGCACTGAAAATGTTTATTTTATTATAGTGGATGGTTACAAGTGAGAGTGGAATGGGATGTGCTTATTTTATTAACACATAGACATACACACATGTGCACACACACACACACACACACACACACAAACTTATAAATGTATACCCTTGTGCAAATTAATTGAAACAAACACTTTAGTTTCCTTTTTTTTCACCATAGGTCAGTTTTCGACCTACTGGAGTGACAGGGTATAATCAATTTCTATTTTTTCCTCAGATTAGGCCATTTGTGCAGTAATACAAATCTATATTCAGAGTGTATGATGAAATTTGTTTGGCCTTGAAAAATATTGCATCATCCATGATTGCATCAGATTTTCATCACGCCCTGACACTATTGTCTTGACTGTCGATTAGTTGTCCTACAGCCATTGTCTGTAATGGATGTTACTCCAAGGAAGCGTACAAAAATTGTAACACCACACAAACCTTACCAGTGAGCAAATCAAAGTACTATATACTGGCCCATAAAGTCTCCTGATTTAAATCCAATCAAGAATTTGTGGTCAATCTGCAAGAAACACTTCATGGAATAGATATACACAGTACTAACATGTGCATTGGGTCATGTTTCATTGGTAAAATATGAAAAAAAGTAAATAACAGAATTATTCATTTTGTTTGAATTAATTTGCACACAGGTGTACATTATCATCTGAATCTTACATAGACAAACTAGAATTATTATACACTTACATACAAAAAGCAATATTTAAGGTTTTTCAGTTGGACTTGGCATCTGTTAATTTCTTGGAGCTTTGAAGAGACACATCATCTCTCCTTGAATTTGGAACGCTATAAATTATACTAATGTTTGTTCAACAAGTTGATTGCATGTGAAATATGATTAACCAATGAAAATCAAACAACACAAATATAAAAATATCAGAATTTCTTTCTTTTTCTCCATATCTCATTCTCTGATGAAGCTTTAATAAAGGTGAAACATGTTAAATTGATAAACACTTCCTATTTATTCTTTATCTTATCATGCAGAAAAATAAAACAAAGCAGATGGAGGGCAAAGATAAGAAAATATTACTTACTGTAAAGTGGTGGATTAAATATATAATAACTAAAAAGGGATAACTGGTTATTGCTCCTTACTCTTCAGGCTCAATTGAGGACAAAAATATCTGTACAACTAAAAATAGGGAAGAAAAATAATGAACCAGCAGTATAAATTACAGACAAACTACATTTTGACCCAACAACTCTTTCTTTCTGCTTACAAAGGGAATGCTGCTTAGACTTAATATAAATAATCTTAGGAATTCTCAGTTGGTAATCCAAATACACTTATGGAGAAAGAAATCCTGGGTGAAAGGCAGGGTACAAATTGGGTTAAGGGTTCTGCAACCACAGAATTGAAAGTATTCACAAGTGTAAGCATATCTTCACACTGCTCTTTTTTCACATATATTTTTACATATAGTTTTTTAATATCCATTTTTAAAACTTTAATATAATTTTGTAACTCAAGATTATTTCAGTTTGCTTGTTTGTATGTTTTCAGATTTAGCATATTGTAAAATTTAAAAATTTGTTTTACCATAACAAACATTTTAATAGTTTTTTTTTGTTAATATTTCATAAAAGTTGTACATAATACTCTCTAGAATTTGAATTTACAATATAACTAGCTGAAAAGCATTGAGATAAACTTGAAATTATTGAGATTGTTCACAATGAACAAGACTTTGAATATAACATCACTATTTTTTAATTTCAAAAGCAAATAAATAATTAAATCAATCTTTAGATAAATGAACAATCAGTAAGTTTACAACAAAATAATAATAAAATTTGTTGCTTTGCTTCTTTTGTCAGGTTTCATATTATCATTAAATCACCAAATATTATTTAAAACCATAAAAAAGCAATGTAGATATGTATATTTTTTATTGTTTTCTTTTTAGTAGGTCTAAATGTATAATAGAGTATTTTTGTTTGCCAAAAGCATCTAATCTTTCTTAAGGTAAATGTTTTTGGTAGATCTAAACGTAGAACTAAATACAGTTATTTTTCAAGAAGTCATTCATTGCAAATATGTATAGTCTTATATTCATTAATCTGCAGTTTCTTTTATAGATTCATTTTGGTAAAATTTACATCAATTCATTATTTTTTATACAATTTATCTTTTCACAAGAAGCTGAAACTATTTAATTTGAAGAACTAGTTAGATATGAATGTAATTTAATTCCATAGACTAAAATGAAAATGTATCTGTCTATATTTCTGAGATGAGGTATTATGTACATTATTTACATTATTTGGACTATTGTCCTCATCTTTGTTACCATATTTATTACAACGTTTTGGCTGTTGTATGCTCCGGCCTTCTCCAGGTGGTTGGAATGTCGAACTTAACCCTTTATTTCGCTCACTGGGTTAGACTGTTCTAGTTCCACGTGCCATGTTTAATGGATGTCAGTTATCAGTTATCTCCTGTTAATTTCCCTCTGAAAGTTCTCCACTGCCTTAACCGGGTATTGAACTCACACTCTTTGGATCCTGTCAGTGGATCTAATCAACGCCTTTATCCAGATATCACGTAGCAGCTCAGTACTCGTTTCTTTGTTACCAAAGAAATCCTCCTGTCTTGTAATACTCTGCCCAGCTTTTGGAATGCATCCTTGGCCATCCCAATATGTCTACGGATCTCAGCGTCGCACTTACTGTCTTCCATCAAAACACTTCCCAGATATTTAAATTTCTGCACCTGCTTGATTTTAGTGTCCCCAACCTGTAAATCACATTTCAGGTCCATCCTTTTACTGATGACCATGCATTCTGTCTTCTTATATTTTATGCTTAGTCCCTTCTTCTTGCTCTCCTTCACTAACTTCTGTAGGAGATTATGTAATTTCTTTTCCATGTCTGCCATCAGTTTTTTGATGCCCTCAACAATGTTTATTGTTTTAAAAAACAATGATTTGAAAGTTAATAAAATTCAAACATATGAAAGTGGATTCATAAATTTTCTTTATTCTTGAGAATTGACAATAAAAATATTAAGCACTATTTATTAGAGTTTTTTTACAAGAATTTTTTTTTAAAACTTTTCACCCCAAGCATGGTTGGAGTGCCACTAGCATACAAGGGGTTGCAGAGAGTGGGAGCAAGAGTAAGTGTGAGACATGAAGCTATTGGAGTGGAAGAAACAGATACATTTAACTTTTCCGACAGTGAAAGGGTGAAACTGAGATGCCGACCTAGTGGCATATTTAAATTCATGCAATTTGGGAACTAGCAAAAATAGCTCATTGGAGCAGTTACTATGAAAGTATTTGTAGAAAAGACCGTATTGAGTGCAAGCATGTCCTCAAAAAAGCAAAGTCACTTTTTGTTGATAGAATGAGACACCATATAGCCTCTAACAAGTTTGGTTCTAGGAATTACTGGCAGCTCTGTAAGTGTGGGTTGAACAATAGCAAATCCTCAGTCCCCCCTCTCTTCAATCAATTTGAAGTATTGACATCTTCTGCAGGTAAAGTAGCTTTGACTAAAAGTTCTCTTCCAACTTCACTCACAACTCATCTGGAGATCAGTTTTCCCTCTAGAACAGAGGCTACACTGAGTGACATATGCATAATGCCATCACTGGTTTCTGGCATTATCTCAAAATTAGAACCTTCACAAGGGAAGCAGATGTGATGGGATCCCTGTTGTCATCCTAAGGAAATGTGTTCCTGAGCTGGCTCTTGTTCTCTCTAGACATTACAACAAATACCTTGCTTCTTCCCGCTTTCTAGCTTGTTTGAAGTCCTCCTCCATAGTTCCTGTTTTTAAGAACACTGGGGAACCCTCTGACCTCTTAAATAATCACCCTATTAGTCTCTCCCTTCTTTTCAGTAAAGTATTCAAGGCCATAACCAATGCCGAACTGGTTAAGCATGTTACTTTGCACAACCTCCTTTCAGACAAGCAATATGGCTTCCAGGTCTACTGCCAATGTGCTAATGACGATCTCTGAAGTTATCTATTAAGTTTTAGATAAGAATAGTGAAGCATGGGTGATGCCTCTAAATATCTCACAAGCATTCAACAGGGTTTGGCATGCTTGCCTTCTATACAAGCTTAAGAGCTACAGTATCATAGGATATATATTTGGCTTAATTCAATTGTTCCTAACCAATCGAGTAATGAAAGTTATATTGAACAGGCATACTTCCAGATCATTTCATACTAACACAGAGGTCCCCCAGAGCTCTTTCCTTAGAACTATGCTGTTTTTGATCTTTATCAATGATCTCCCTGATGTCAGCTCCCAACTAAGTATCTATACAGATGACACATTTACCATAGTAGTAAATCCCACGGATCTGACAAAGTAAACCTGGCAACTGCTTTTGAAAAGGATCTCCAATCATGTATTAACTGGAGCAAGAAATGGCTTATAAATTTCAATTCCTCCTGCTTTCATTTAATCACCACAGAGAAGTTTTCTATATACCATCAGGATGGTTGATACTGAACTCCAGGAGAGCAACACTATGCCTTTTTGGCCTCACGTTTTTCCATTGACATGAAATGGAGCAACTGTATTGAGTCAATTGCTCTGTCTGCTGCAAGGAATGTTGGCTCACTTGCAGGATGTTTGACAAACTACTATCAAAACATGTGGAAGGTCAGGTATTCAACTACATAGTGACCCTGAATCTATAACAAAAACCTATCAGACAAAAACCTAGCAGATATCAGCCACTTATCCCAAAAGTGGCCAAAAACCAATTCTCCTAAATAAAATTTCTCATATATAAAAAGAAACAATTTTAACATAAAAAGTTCAAGGAACTTTTAATATCAAATTGAGACATTACTAATAATATTCATATATATATATATATATATATATATATATATATATATATATAAGAATGATTTCTGTTGGGTTTCTCATGAGTTTATGGGTTCATTCAGTTTGCAGCAAAAAATTCATAGTAAATCGCTCCAACCTCTAAAAAATGTTTTCTAGCAATGGTATGGTTACATATATATTTTATAGTTAGGGAGTCTTATTCAATAAGACCCAACATTATGTGAAAAAAGCTTTAAGAAGGGTGTTTTTTTTAAGTTTGTGCCAAAATGTAAACAATCCAGGAAGATCGTAAATGAATATATATTATGCCAAACTAAAGGTTTTTATAGATTTGTATATATTGGATATTATGATAATTTTGACATTAAAAGCTGAATTAAAAATGCCTTGAATTTTTAATGTTAAAATTGTTTCTTTTTATATATGAAACTTTTATTTAGCAAAATTGGATTTTGTCCACTTTTAGGATAAGAGGCTGGGGTTTTGTCCACTGGGATTTTGTCCTGTTATCAGTAATCCGACATTCACACTCAATCTTGGGACTGTTGGTGATGATGATGATGACAACAATGATGATATTGTGAACTTTTTTGTATTTTTAATGCACTATATGTAAAAACAAAATCAGTAGATATTTGAATTATGTTTGATAATCCAATTTTTATATCAGATTCAAATTTTATTCAAATAGAATTACCAAATGACAAATTATTTTATCAATTTTTTGCAACATGGTAATTTCAAATATCTGATAAAAATTAAGTATATATCAAATATAAATTTAAAAAATGTAAGATAAATACATTTTTGTTATATTAATTGTTCTTTTAATTTATATTTACCAACTGAATTATTAATTTTCTATTTTTCATTAAATTCAAAATTTTAATTTCTGCTTTACTTCAGATAATATTATTTTGCAGTAAATTATATTTCTACAGAATTATAAATGAATTGGGAAACATCTCACAGTCACATTTAAAATGATCAATTTTACAATTTTTTGTAGGTCAATGCAACCTATTTCATAGTTGCTTAATAATAGACTTTTAAAAATATGTTCTGCTATTTATTGAATTTTATTAGATATGGACTTTATAATTGAGTAACATAGTTAATAATTTTTGGAAAATAAGTTTAATTATTTCCATTGAAAATACAATATATAATGAACTTTATCTGTACTATTTAGTGAATAAAATATGTATGTAGATGCAACATATTATGGAACAAAAATTATTTCAAGGTTCAAATAAAACATTTTCTAACAAAATTATCTTCAAAGTTCAAAGTAGAACAAAATCCATTTTTCCATTCCTAATTCTTACTTAAGGAAAAGTGTTTACCTGGTTTCATATTCTAATTCATTTTTAAAGATTAATGTTTATTTAAATATCTATTATTCCATCCACACACACACACACACACACACACACACATAAAATTAATGGATTTTACTTTTTAATCCAACATATTTTTATTACTTATTATTGAGTAGATCCTCTGCTTTATTTTAAACAGTATTTATTTCATTATTTTATCGACTGGTTGGCTTATTAAAAAAAATGTGCCCTTCAGTAGGATTAAAACCTGCATCTTCCTTTGCAGGAGAAACCACTGTCGGATCTGATGTGCTTTAATTGCTCGGCTATGAAGTGCTTCACTATCAAGCCAAGTTCTATTTTCTTTTAAAAAAAACTCGCTTGTTCAGATTTTCTTGAAAGCCATATCTGCTTAGTTTCATATGCAAAACATAAACAAAGCAATTTCTAATTTTTAAGCATTATTTTTAGTGGATATATATATATATATATATATATATATATATATACACGTATATAATTGGTATATATGGAATGAATTCCAATAACCAACAATTACTATTCTTAAAAGAGTGCTCAATACAAAGTAGAGCAGATATAATTATTATTTATAAAAAAATTATAACATAAGTATGTTATAGTGATTTTATAACATACTTATGTTATAATTTTTTATAAATAATAATTATATATATATATATATTCTTTCAAACATATTTGATTAAATAATTTAGATGTATTATTTCTATTTATTTTAGTTTTAATCCTTTCAAGTCCATGAATTAATTTCTTGGTGGCTGTAGAAAATTGTTTAAGAAAAATTCCAAAATTTTCAAATAATTTTTATTTTCCTAAGTACTTTCAATCTCATATGAAACCATCTTCAGGGTTTGAATATCTATGGATGTGTTATGTATTAACAATGTAAATTCAAAATATTTTTTCATCACTATACAAGGGAGGTAACTTAGGTGATTTTTTAAAAAGATTTTTTAATTAGAGTGTTTTAATTTACCATTTTTTTATATAATACATTGCTGCTACAAAAATTTAAGAACTTTGTTGTTATACTTGTAGTTGACTTTATGTATTTTTAGCCACATTCTCTTATATAAACGGCTTCTAGAATTTTAATTTTTTTCTTTATTATTATCTTGATGAAGCACTGATGTATTTTCAGCTAATATCTGTCTAAACTCTGAATGTGAACGTGAGTCTTCCTTTAAATGTTCTGAGATTGCAGTATGATCAAAAAGACACAGAGAGAAGCTATGACACATCTGTGAGAAAGCGAGTGTAGACAAGATACTAGATTAGGACCTATCACATTGCATATACATCTCTGGATTTTGTCAAGGACTTTGAGACTTACAGTGGAGGTACCAGACCATATATGACAACAATATTTCGTATATACATCATAATAACAAAGTGAGACATTTAAATATATATATATATATATATATATATATATATATATATATATATATATATATATATATTTGGTTGGATAGATGTGAGTTTGTGACCCTGGGTTTCACACTTTTAGCTCTATCTCTGATATTGAGCGCTTTCTAATAAGTACTGCACATATAATATATAAATAATTATACATATATATATTTATTTATATTTATATACACACACTTTTCACATATATATATATATATATATATATATATATATATATATATATATATAATCAAAAGGATTTATTATCAGAAAGATTTCGTTGTACAAATTCAGTTGATGTATGAAAGTTCCTGTAATGTGGTTGTTAGGAAAATGTTTCTCATTTTTGTTTGTGTTGGTGAATGGGCAGATTATTTGGAAGTGATAAGTCTATCAGTAAAAGGCAATATTAAATGAGAAAGTGATATTTGGGTAAGTTGACTTATCTGTGGTCTTCAAGTCTCTAAATTTCCTGCCAGTAGTATGGCTTCCTTTTTTCTATGTAATTATGAGAATTAGATTTTTTTATTATTTCTCATGATCATGAGATCACTACAGGTTGAATCCCCTTGAATAATTTTACATGAAAATGTTCTTATTTATTTTCATGTTCAGAGGAAATTTTATCATACCTTAATTTAAGAACAGTTATAGGAAATAAACCCTATTTCCAACACAATTACATACCTATATACATACCATATTAAAACACATCCAAACTTTATTTTCTAACCAATAACAGACAATATTTACAAACTGATTCCACAATATAACACATCAAAGTGTCATCTGGTTAGAAATTAACATCATGTAAAATATTTGACCAATAAGAGAAAAGTAAAACCCTATTTCTCTTTTTGGTAAAATTTCTTATAAGACCCAGATTTCAACTTTCAGGAGTAGAGATGTGACTGTCTCCAAGCTGTTCAAACACAAGAGACAATGTGGCTACATAGATTCCCCACCTCCCACATGCTGAAAGAATCATGTATCAACAACTTCAAACAAATATACTCCAACAACAGCAGGGACAGTCAGTGAATCTTTGCTAACAATCAAAGTTTTTTTCTCAACCACAGTTTTGACTACTACTAAAAGTCTGTTCTAAATCACAGCTTTTTCTGAGGACCAACTACTCCAAGAATTTAACTTCAACTAAAGACTATTTTTACTTCTTTTTCACTGTTTTGAATTCATGTACATATGTTTGTAAATAAAAATGATTTATTTAACATGCATAAACATGTTTTCTTTAGTTTTATTTTATTACTGTTTGAAATTTGGAGGTTCAGATTGTTAATATAATAAAAATATGGACAATCAAATTTCCTACACTGGTTTCTGCAATCATTTTCTATATAAAGGATATTAGCACATTCCAATTACTAACATTCTAATAAGTTTGTGAAGTTTTTATCAAAAGATTTTAATTTACAATTACCTATCTTACATTGTGACTAAGTTCTCTATGATTGTTTATCATTTAAATTCTCCCTCGTATTTTCAATTTAGTTTATGATAAGCAGAAGACAACACATGAATGTTTGTTAATGGTTGATTCAAGATTTTAACCAAAATTTGTTTACTAAAGTAAAATTAGTCCTTACAATCATCCTAATTTTTTGCTTATTTTTAAATAAATAATGTTATAGGAATTAAATCCTATATATATTTTTCAACCAATAAAATGTTTGTTAGATAAACAATCATTACTAGGGCAAATACCACCAAAATATTTAAAGATGTAGTTGTGGACCTACCATGTCTTATTTTTGGACCTTTTAAAAAATAACAATAATTCCTTTCACCACTCCTGTAAATTGAAGAAAAAGATTATTTTCTAACCAATGAAAATGTATTCAAAAAGTTCACACCATTATATGAAATTAGATTTTGAATCTTCTTACAGATATAAAAATAGAAGCATACTTCTCAAGATTCAAAACAATTTGGGAGGTCAGTTTGATCTACATGTGCATACACACACACTCACCCATACACATACACACACACACACACAATGGAAGAGAGACAATAAGTAGCCATCAATTAAGGTCTTGTCCATGCACACAATAGAGGGGATTAACTGGTAACCATCTACTAAGCCTTTGTCTACAAACTCACAAACACATTAGGCTGACCATCATAAAGTCTGTTCACATATTTCATTAAGAACACTTAATTACTTGATAAAACAAACTTCACTGCAAGAAAAATTTAATACTTTATTGTTATTGTATATCTCTGAAAAGAATATATCAATGTTATTTCAACTGATTTTCTGCTTCTACTTTTCTTCCAGAAAATAACTTTTTTTATACTTCATTTAAAAAAAGTGTTTTTGTTGTTAAATTTTTTGAATCCCAACACTCAGAGAGCAACTAAAACCTGGGTTGACAGATCACAACAATATAAATATCACAAAGTGCTTCATTTGGGTTTCATTCAACAGTTTAAAAAGTACTTAAGTTTTATTTATTTTGTATATGTGTTCAATTTATTAAAAGAGTGCCATTATTGGTGAGAAGTAAGGATTTTTTTAAATAAATTAGTTACTTTTAAAAAAGAATTTACAGAATTTTTGTATTATCATCTAAAACTAATGGTCTACAACCCCTATCATAGCAGAAATTCTGAGTCCTGTTAAAACCTTTAGTTATAGACAGAGATTATGATTTTAAATTCAGTTGCTATGATCAGGAATATCTCAGACATAGTTTCACATATATATTTCCATGTCTACTCTGTTGATGTTTTTTCTCATTTAAAAAGAAGACATCTAATTAAAATCAAACTTTATTATCAGATCTAGGTCTACTGCTACGAAAGTTGGTTCATGCTAGACAATTTCTTTCAACCAAATCATTGTAGTTATTTGAAGCATAGATGTGACACAAGGCCAGAAATAAATTTTTAAGCATAGTTTAGATGTGGCACAAGACCAAAAGTGAGGATTGAACACATTACTCAATTGTAATTCATCTAGCAAGATAAGTTTGCTAATCATTACACCATGTCAAAAGTGCTCTAAGCCAGATTATTATAGTATTTTTAATTTGACCCATTAATGCCAACCATCCCATGTTTTATGGCCATTAAAATTCCTTATAGTCAAATCCAAATACAAGGCCTTCTCACACTCTGATCTCCACCACTTCCTATCTCTGGGCTATATTAGGGCCAAGGTATTAGATCAGATTGTAGCATCATCTTGCCTTTGACCACCCACTAGTTCTTTTTTACTGCATTGGTGTCTGCTCTGTTGCTTTAATAGTCCACCTGTTGTCTTAAAGATAAGAGACATGGCTAGTTCATCTATGTTCTCTCTTCTTGATGGTCTTGAATATGTCCTTTACTTCAGTCTGCTGTCAAATCCATGTAAAGTGATGCTGAGCATGATTCACTCCCTTTTAAATTGGGCCACTGCAAGAGTCTCTGCAGTGGTGGTGTTGAACATCTAAGTTGTCACCAGCAGAATATATTCATTAAACAATTTTTTCTTGGTTTTGATTGTTAACTTGGGACTTATCACATTGTTATAAACTTTTCCCAAACCCACTTAGGCAGGCATGATCCTTCTTTTGACCCCCAGAAGTAGGGCACTATGTTTTGTTCTTTCCAAACTACACATAACTGTCTACTTTACACTATATTATAACAAATAAAGAAAATTTCATTGATTTAAAAAAAAAATGATAAAATGTTAACTTATAGTGAAAGGGAGATAATCCAAATCTTTTAAAATAAAGCACTTTCCTTTAAAATTCTTATCTCTTTCTCTCTAAATTTCTCTCAATCTATGAGAAGGCAACCCTCAAATAAAAAGAGAAAGAAGAAGAAAAGACTGAACCCGGCTGAAAAATGCCATATGTGTATATATGTAGTGTGCGTGTGATGTTATACTCTCTCATTTCCTGAAAAGGGAACCTTTTACAGTTGAAACTTTTAATATCCTTAATTTTAGTGTCAGGTTGTCTATCATCAAATAACTTTGTAATACAAATCCAGAGCTTTTTCACTCCTCCTATTGAAGGGACCTCACCAGGTTGACCACCACCACTTTCTGTCTCTTGCCATACCAAGCCATGTGGGGCCAAGGTATTAGGTCAGATTGTTGCGTCATTTTGCCTTTGGCCACCCACTAGTTCTTTTTCACTGCATTGGTGTCTACTCAGTTGCTCTAATAGTCTACCTGTTGTCTCCAAGATAAAAGACATGGCTAGTCCATCTATGTCCTTCACTCCAGTCTGCTGTCAAATCCAGGTGTTGCCATGTAAGGTGATGCTGAACATGATTCACTCCCTTTTAAATTGGGCCACTGCAAGAGTCTCTTGAACTGGTGGTGTTGAGTAAACATGTCTCGTTTCTAAAAGTCATCATCAGCAGAATATATTCATTAAACAACTTCTTTTTGGTTTCAATTGTTGACTTGGAAATTCATATGGTGTTATAGAGTTTTTTCAAATGCCACTAAGCTAGCATAATCCTTTTTTTGATCCCTGGAAATAGGGCCTCATGTCTTTGCAAAAGATCTTTATAAATGACAGGGAAAGACAGAAGATTGAGAATGTATCAAAATGGAATGACATCATTATTATATCAGGCTTTCTTTAGATACACATTATAGATAAATTTATTTTTATTGTTCATTCTCTTTTAATTGTTCTCTTTTTAGATGTGCTGTGTTCATCTGTCTCAATTGGGGTATTTAATTTTACAAGTCAAGTTTTTATATTTTACTAAATCAGATTTTTAAAAAACATAAGAGCATTACCATCTCCTCTATTTGCTCTTTCATTCTTTTTCTTACTAAAACCAAACAGCGTTCTTGATATTCTCATCATCAAAACAGAACAGTCCATTATTTATGAGGTACTGGCAGAGAATTTATCATCAGCTTTATTTTATATTCAAGAATTTAATTTCTTTGCAGATCATTTCATTTATGATGATGGCATTGATAACTAAATTTACCACCAATGTGCAGGTTCAGGACTAGAAACTTCCAGTTTCACCAAAACTTGCTGAGTTGGTTGGAGGTGAAAGAAAATCAGAGTAGAAGAAAGTGCTGATGACGTGAATTTGTTTAAGGTGGAACTCAACTTGCCAGGAAATGACCCACATACTTGATTTCATGACCTTCCTCTGCGGCACATATGGAATGAGACACGCAGAATTCAGTTATGAAACTTCAATGGACTGCAGCTGACTCTGTTACAATTTTGAGTGGCACCTTCTGTAGCATGTTTGTCAAGTGTAGCCTTCTTCATTCACTATAAAATATCTCAATTGCTGATCTCTTGAAATCATTATCTGCTTGCGCTCCATCATTGGGGTTGGTTGCACTTTGGATCTTTGTCTTTGATCTTGCTGACTAGGGTGGCCCTGCCAAGAGTTTAGAACTCCTAGTAGCATAACTTTCATAGTCAATGGACCACACAAGCCCTTCCACCATAACAAGGAGTGACTATAAGAGATATGTACATAGAAACATATATGCACACACATATTTTAGACCGGATGTTGGAGTAAACATTCATTATCAAATGTTATTTTAATGATACTAATAGAAAAAAATAAATAAGAAAAGAATTAAAAGTATAAAATTATCATCAAATATATGAGAACATTTTTTATTACTGGCAGGGCATAACATATGACTAAATACAGAACTGACTAAATATGGAACTGACTAAATATGGAACTGACTAAATAAGGAACTGATTAAATACAGAATTGACTAAATATGGAACTGATTAAATACAGAACTGACTAAATAAGGAACTGATTAAATACAGAATTGACTAAATAAGGAACTGATTAAATAAGGAACTGACTAAATAAGGAACTCACTAAATACAGAACTCACTAAATAAAGAACTGGCTAAATACAGAACTGACCAAGTAAGGAACTGATTAAATACAAAACTGACTAAATACAGAAATGACTAAATAAGGAACTGATTAAATACAGAACTGACTAAATACAGAACTGACTAAGGAAATGACCAAGGAACAACATATAGAAATATAATATGATATTGGATTCTTATTTTAATTTTTATAATTAATACATATTTTTATGCTGGACATTAATGAGTTAATTATCCCTACTTCAACTTACTAAGAGGCTTATATCATGTTGAAACAACAGTTCTTGCTATGAAGGGCCATATCAGTTAAAGTAATCATAGGTATTTGCTAGTAATACTAATTATAATTAAGCAGAAATGTTGAATATACAGCAGTTTGTTTCAAAAGTTAGTAATATATCTAACTAAACTGGGATGATTTTTATTTAACCCTGTATAATATAATCAGATATTTTTGTAAAACAATAAATTTCAGGTAATATCTTAAGCAAACAATGAATTTCTTACAATATTTGTATTGATTTATTCACTAAATTTGTCAGTGCTCATTAGAACACTTTGTATTGTTTTCTGATGTCATACAGGCTTACAGCCATATCTCATTGAAACACCAAATTGTACCATCAACAAAGTTAAGCAATGTCAAACCTAGTCAGTACTTAGATGGTTGACAACTTGGGAATACCAGGTTCTGTAAGCTTGGCTGTGTGGATGGTGTAATGGATGATGAAATTGGAAATTGGATAGCTGAGTGCCGATCCATTTGGGTTTGTTATATTCACTTAAGCACAAATACCTTTGGAAAAAGTATGAATCCACCTCTTCTCCCCCCAGCTATGGGCTAATTAGTAAGACTTGTAAATCATTATTATCTCCAAAAAATTCCTACAACTAAAAATAACCTGAAAAGAGCTGAGAAGATGTAAAAAGGAAATCAATCTAATTTATTGAGTTAAGCTATTCTGTTAAGATACATTTTTGCATTTGTGAGAAATCTACTTCAAGATTTTCAATAAAATCTTTGCATCATGTATTTTTCCTCAAAACCCTCACCTTTTCTGCAATTTGTACATTTTCAGTGTAGAAATTTATTGATGTCTGTCAGTTTGTATTTTTATATTTGCTTCTCTTGATGAAACAATTTATCTTGTTAATCATGTCAGGCAAATATTTCTATGAATAAAATTCATTACATCAGCAAACATTGATTTAATTATTGTTTTTCCATTTAAAGAAAAATAAAACTCACAATTCAATTGTCATATGATCACAAGGACTTTAGAAATTTGAAATTCTTCTATATGCCATGTTCTTTCAGGATGCAGATGATCATGGCTTGCCACAACTTCCTATCCTTTGTAGTTCTTAGTAAAGTTTATCTTTTGACCATCCCTCACATTCACATCCACATAATTTCACATAATTTTGTTCTGTTGTCTCTCCTATCCATTCATATAAGCTTGGCCTGTTTCCACACTTGTTCCTTTCACCCTCAGTATGATGTCCTGTGAGTACAAAATTCTCCAAGCCCTCTTTCCTCATTATGCATCCTGAAAATTTCAGTTATCTCTTTCTGATTCTAAGCATAAGTATCTTTTTACCTAGTTTACATCATTTTACATTTGAAATGGCTTGCTGTAACTGTAAATTTTATGGTAACAGTTTCATCTTTTGCACTTCTCACTTGTGGAACTCTCTTCTGGTCTCTTGCTTTCCAGTCAACTTTGATCTTCAAAAATTCAAATTCAATGTGAATTGTCAGCTTCTTTCTCCTTAATTCCTGTTCTTTTATTGGTCTCTCTTGTTAAAAATGATTTTTTCTCTGATTCTTTGATACCCAGTAACCTCTTGCGTTTTAGTGGCTTTATTGACTTACTTGCTGTGAAATGATTAAAAAAAGTGTTTCCTTAAAATTGATTTAGACTGACATAAGTATAGACAGATGAGGCATGATCTATGAATAGCCTGCAGTTAACAGATGACAGACCTTCTTCAGCCTATCACCTGTTCTTATTAAATTGGTTTTGAAACAAATCTTGAAATAAATGGTTATATAAATAAATATTCATTTGATATCAGTAAAATCTGATCTAAAAAAAATGATACAGATAAAATAAAAACACACAAAAAAAGAAAACTCCAGCATTCATATAATTAACATAAATCTTTTCTGTCTTGTCAAGGTAAATTTGATTGAAATAAAATCCATTTTTCTGATGATATTGTTTTGATCAGTAAAACATGTCAGAATAAGAGTTGTATTATGTATTTATTTAAAATATAGAATCCACTTTCATAAGAAGTTAACATAGAGTAAAAAAAAAAGAAATATAATGAATTGTTGTGGGTTGTTCTGGTGATGCATTGGTTTTGTCTGAATATACCTCCTTTTTTTTATATATGTAATTTTGTTTGGGGGGTTAAAAGGATATCATCAGCCCACAACAGAATTATAAAAATAACAAGCAAATCATATAAGAGATACAACACAATAAGCATAGACAAAAACAATAAAATACTTTAGTATACATTTCATAGAAAGAACATATATGTATACAGAGATAAAAAGTTTGTGCTTATCTGTTGGTAGCAACATGTTTGATCAGAGAATTGTCCTGGATGTCTGCCTCCTTTGGCAGTCAAAAACTAAAAGAGAGAAAATTTTGATCTTTGTTTCAGTTGGCAATAAAACTACTTGTTCTGATGCATCATGGGAGTATTTTTTATTTATTTAACTATTTTTTTATATTCTAATTTTTTCTTTATTTACCATTCTTATCTGTATTTTAAAGTATTTTTATTGCTTAACTTTTATTTTTTTAATTTTTTTCTTAATTATTATTTATTTTGATTTCAGTCTAGTACATAGTTTAGTAATAAAGATTGGGGGTTATTTAGTAATTTACTTATTGCTATCACTACAGAATCTTGGGAAATAAAAAAATATAAAATTAAAAAAATATTTTAAACTTGACCAAATTATTTACTTTATGAGTAGAGCTGCAAAACACAACTGAATGCTCTGTGTTGAAAAGTGGTAAGAAAAAATGTGCTGTCCTTTCTGGAAGTGGAGTTATAAAATTGTGCAGATGATCAAAAACCTTTTCTAGTTCCTCTATTACTAGCATCATGGGAAAATGTATTTTTTCATTTTTTAAAATTCTTTATTATTATTTTATTTATTGATTTTATTTCCATTTTCCCACAAATACTAAAATTTAACTTTGATTAAAAATGCATAATTGCTGCATAACTACATTTTTCACTGTTGAATCTGTTTTGAAAGGGTTGCCAACAGTTAGGATTTTCCCACATTTTGATGCTAAGGAATGTGCTCCACATTAATTAAGGCTGGATACATTTTTGTCTGCATTTTAAGAATTGCTGATTTTTTTTTAAAATTATGTGTAAATTTTACTTTATGTAAAGATCTAATTAATAAACATGAACAAAATTCTAATTGAAATGTTATTTTGCATTGACTATATAAAATTTTTATTTTACTCTGACCATATACAATTCTTGAATGATAATCTGTTATACATGAATACCTATTGCTCAAAAATACAAAACATTTAATCTTTTGTGAGTTTGTGGATATCTGGTAGGAAACCTGTCCTTAAATAGAGTTAACAGACCCCATAGTTGGGCACCTGTTCACAGCCCCTTTGTTGGTGTGAAATAACTGTGGAGTGACCTATTTTGATTAAATAAATAACATGGAGTGACTTATTTAATGTAATAAGTAACATGGAGTGACTTATTTCAATGTAATAAGTAACATGGAGTGACTTATTTCAGTGTAATAAGTTGTGCTAACCACCACCACCATTACATATGCACAGTATATAGAAATAATGCAACAAGCATTCATTGGTTGATCTCCTCAAAACTAGCTCACTGATTGGTCAGTTCTGACCATTCAAACCACCTGCACGCGATAACTCTGTTTTCCCGCGTTTTCGATCTGACCCTCCCACATGATACACAGCCATATATAAACAAAACACGTGTAAGTTCCCTCGTGTTTCTTTTCATTCATCTTTCTCCTTGCTGCCAAGATGTAACTTTCAAGAACTCCCATCTTGACCATGCAGTCAGATGTTAAAGAACATTGCCATTTCACGCAAGTATGAACTCTAAAATATCTTCTGAACTCTTACCAACTTTACCAATCCACAATTCCAAACATGCTAAAGGAACTTTATTCTTCTAAACTACAGTTTAATAATTACTTCTTCTTTATGAGCTCAGGTACAAATATTTCCAAATCTAAGAGACATAACTCTATCACACCTTCAGCTTATATGCTTGTACACTAAACACTAATAAATTCAATTGTTATGTTTTGAAAACATTACATTTTGTTTTGTATTTTATACTATGTGCTATTTACGTCAAATGTAAATTGCATTGCATCCACGCATTGTCCTTAATCCCACTTTTCCTAGCCAAAGTTAAATGTATGTAGTACACACCCTTACATAATGGTGACAACCCGCTACAATAATGGTAACCCCATCACTACAAAGTAATATGGAGTGATCTATTTTGATTAAATAAATAACTTAGAGTGACTTATTTTGATGTAATAAGTAACATGGAGTGACCTATTTTGATGAAATAACATGAAGTAACCTATTATGATAAAATCAATAACATGAAGTAACCTATTTTGATTGAATAAGTAACCTATACAAAGCAACTAATGCAAAGTGCTTGTTGCTTACTAATCTTATATTAGTAAATACAAATTATTTTTTAATTAATTTTTTGCACATAAAGTGTGTATGTAACTTGTTTTGTTTTTCAGTAAGACTCTGAAACAGAGAAAGGAGAAGATATTGTAAGATTATCTATAGGGTTGGATTAACCACATTGTTAGTTTATTCATATAGTTAGATTATGCATATTGCTGGATTATCCCTAGAGTTGGATTAATCATATTGATGAATTATTTATACAATTAGACGAACGATATAATTTAAGGACCTCCACTAATTTGCAATACCTAAGTTTTAAAATAAATTTTAAAAAATGAAAAAGCTTTCTTGAAGCTTCCATTTTATCTTTAATTGAAAGCTAATTTACTATTTCCAGTAAGCACAATACTCTGATGTATTTCAAACAGAAATTATATTGACTGGAATCAATTTTTTTTCTAAAATAGCTGATTAATGCCCTTTGTCTTTCATCACAATGTAATTCTCTGTATTAAAAAATCTTCCAAAAATAAAATATACTTTTCTGAAACTTTGAGGAATATTAGCTGATTTAAAATATAATTAATCTGATTTGAAACAAATATTGTTTATTTCAAGTTTAAAATAACAGAGAAATGGATTTTTAAAACAAATGTGTTTATAACCAACACTTGTTATGTTTTACGTGATTGACAAGTGATTATATATTGATTGACAGGTGATAACATATTGATTGTTGATCTCTGGAGACTTTATCTATAAAACATAATTTAAGAAAATGATGTGCCTTTTTATATAATTTTTAAGTACTCAATAATCTTAAAAATGTGGGAAAGTATTCTCTGAAATATAATTTTAGGAACATTTACTTTAAATTTTCTATAGTAATCACTCCTTTTTTTCTTATAATGTTATGTATGATTGACCCTACTTTCAAAAATGGGCATGTTACATAATATTTTTTTATACATAAAATAATATACATAATATACATAATTTTAAATTATTTTACAAGTCTTGGTGCAAAATGATTTGTATTAAGCTTTTCAATTTTTCATAAGTAAATATAGTTTTCACTTAACAATATCACCTAATACAATTAAAGTAATGGAGAATTTTAAAAGATTTAAAAAAGAAATTTATAAATTATTACAATAAATTATTATAATTAAAATTTAAAAAGATGAAAACTATTCTTATAAAAATTCATTATTCATAGAAAATTTTTTCTTAAGAGAATAGTATCCTTAATAAATCTTATTTATAAAAGCAATTAAAAGCTTTTCTAATTAAATGATATCAGTTTTATTGCATTTTTTTATTTTATGATTTGGAGCAAATTTTCAATCAATGAGTAGCAATTTGAAAAAAATTGAGGATTTACATTCTCCAAGAAGTCCTGCTTTTAACTAATAAAACAAATTTTTCAATTAAAATTTAATTTCTTGAGATTTCATGAAATTAAATAAGTGGTGGTGGAGGTGGGGGTGGTGTTTAACATATGTAAAAAATATATATTTACCAAGATTTTCTAAAAAAAAAAAAAATAAAAGTAATTTCATTCATTTGTGAATAAGTCCTGAAAGTTTCAATAAAATCTGACAATTATTTGATTTTTGCAAGAATTCCCAAATTAAGATTTTCACCTGAGAAAAAGGCATTAAAACACTAATCATAAATATTACATTGACCACTAATGCAAAAAAAAACAAGATTTTTAATCCAAATTTCAAATATGCTAGAAAAAATTAAAAATTTCATAAAATAATAAAAAATTACTTCAGTCTTTCCTCTTAATAATAACATAAACGTTTTGATGATAAAACTTTTTTTTAATTAAATTTGGGACCTTTTTTTGATGATGCTATGCTGTTTTTCAGTGAATTAATGGAGATTCCTAATATAATTGAACAATATAGTTAGATTAACTATATTCTTCATTATTCATATAGTTGGATTAAACGTATTATTAGAGAGTACCTTTTATGAGGCACGGTGGATTCATGGATAGCGGCTTGGATTGAGGAATAGGAGAGCTGAGTTTGAATTCCAGTCGAATCCATAGCAGGACAGACTGGGTTCTATAGCCTTGGATGGCAATTGGTGTACTACAGAAAGAATGGAAACCTACTGCAGGAAAAAAATCTGCCTCATCAGTCATGAATCAAAAGATACATGATCACCTAAGCATGTATCATGCATGGCACATAACTGTCTGACTGACATGCTAATACCCTTGGGAAAGGTATGAATCCTCTTCTTCTCCCCCCAGCTATGGGTAAATAGCAGAACAGACCAGGTTTCTATAGCTTTGGATGGCAACTAGTCTACCACAGAAAAAAATGGCAACCTACTGCAGGAAAAAAAAATCTGCCTCATCAGTCATGTATCAAAAGATATATGATCACCTAAGCATGTATCACGCATGGCACATAACTACCTTATATGCCTTACATCAGGATAGCAGTTGCTAACTTCAAGGAGAGTAATTCATTGTGCCTTCTCAACCTAACATTTTCTGCTAAAATGAATTGGAAAGATTATTTTGAATCAATTACTAGATCTGCTGCTAAGAAAGTTGGTTCAATGTGTTGTGCTAGATAATTTTTTTGTGCCAAAATTTATTTTACACATTTATATGTCTACCATTCATCTGTGAACTGAGTATTATTGCAACATTTGTGTGTGTGTGTGGTGCTTCTGCTATGTATCTAGAGATTCTTAATAAAGTCCAAAGAAGAATCTGCAATTTTATCAGTCCTGGCCTTGCATCTCAGCTTCAGTCACCTACCCACTGCTGTAACTTATAAATATTTTCATGCTTATTGTTATGATGATCTTTCCATTTGGTACCTAGACTTCACAAATTTAAATGCAGTACTAGATTGGCAGCTAGGTTTACTCATTTAATGTGTAGTGATATTAAAGGTAGTAGCAGTAGCAGCTCTAAAAAAAAAAAACAACTTATCAGCAGCAGCTCTCAAATATAAAAACATGTGAATCCTAAAGTAATGACTGCTGTCATGAATTTTCCATGCTGAAGCTAAAAAGGCTGCAAATGTTTCACCATAAAACATTAACAAAGTATGTTCCCACTGTAACACCTTAATGAATATTTCATTGTGTATACAATTTACGTCTAACAAAAGAAACTCGTTTTAAACTTTACTTTCGTTAATTTTGTTTTAATAAATGTTATCTTTGCATTGCAAATCAATTGGTCTGTTATTTTATGCATGTACTCTTTATGCCACCATTATTTCATGTGCTATAAAATGTTCCCTTACATATTTAATTATTGAAGTAACTAACCACAGAAAATTATTGAAATTGCTATAAGACCATAAGTTCTATGCTAATAGTTTTTCCTTTGTACTTCTCACTTGTGGAACTTTCTTTTGGCTTTTTGCTTTCCTGTCAACTGCAATCACCAAAAATGTAAATGTAATGTCAATTGTCATCTTGAATCCTGTTCTTTTACTGTCCTCTCTTCCCAATATCATTTTCTCAGTTTCTTTCACCTTGAATAACCCCTTGCATCTTAGTGGCTTTTTTTTCTTGGGGTGAAATGACAGATTAATCATATTGTTGGATTATCAATATTTTTGGATTAAACATATTGTTTAATTGTCCATATTGTTGGATTATCAATACTGTTGGATTATCCATAAAAGTAAATTGTGTTTTGCTTGATTATACATAGAGTTAGATTAATTATATTATATTGTTACGTTGTCCATAGAGTTGGATTTATAGTGGCATGGGACAGTTTATTCACCCATGCCAAGAAGATTAATGATAGATGATAATGACAAGCAAACACACAGGTATTTTTTAACAAAACAAGATAAGGAATTTGATAATGAATTTACACACTTAAAGTCTGTAGTTTTAACATATTGTCATGAAGAGGAAATGTTCATACAACAGATTAAATGATTTGACACAAAATAACATTTAAAAATGTTTAAAACAAAAGTAAGAGAGTTTGTTGTTCACAGAAATGATATACAGTTGCATATATTCAAAAGTAGATAAAGCAAGATAGTTTGAAATACTTAGCTTTCTTGGATTGTTGAGAGAAAATTCTTTGAAGTGTCATGTCCTGGTTAGAGGCTGAATATAATTGGTGAGTAATTTTACACTGCTGAGAACTACAACGCTGGTTACAAGGAACTGAAACAAAACCTTTCACATGACTTCAGACACTTTTCTCTCTGATTAATTTATTTCTTCCTACTTTTATATCAAAAGAAATTTCGCATAGACTTGCAAATTTATTTAGTTTTTCTTTTTGGCTGATCATTTCTGTGAAGGCCAGATTTTCATTGATCCAAAAACAATTTCACATTGTCTCTGAGATTTCTTTCTTATTCTCAGCTCACTGGTCAATTTCCGTAAAGGCAAGGTTTTCATTGGACCAAAGAAAATTTCACATAGGCTCACAAACTTCATTCCCTCTTCTTCCTCAGCTCACCTGAATCTGAAGGTAGTGGGTGAAGGGAGTTATTATTATTTCACACTCACTACAGATTAGCCATCTTGTAGGAGTATCCTTACTGCTGGATATTCCATAGAGTTGCATTTTTAATTATTAAACAGTGTACATTACATCTATCAGTCTGCATATTCAAGAAGTACTAGTAAAGAAAATGAGGTATCTATTTCAAATAGGAAATACCCACTATAATAACGTTTGAAATAATTTAAAATATAATATACATATAGAAAAATTACATACATTACAACTTGTATTGCTACCATGGACTTCCTAAAAAAATATTTTAAATAATTTCAGTGCCTTCTTTGAACTTAAATTGTGGTTTTAAATTTAAAGATAATAGCCTAAAGCTAAGCAGAATCAAAAGAAAAATTAATTTCTGTAGCTAAATAAAGTTTTTACGCATTTTTAAATCATTGGCACATTCACTTGTCACTCATCGAACCGCCATTATAGATGAAAAATGTAAACAAAAAGATCTTTTTAAAATCCAATATTTGTCCTAGAGATTCGTTTTGAAGACAGACAGTAAATTTAAGGATTAATTAATTGAATTTTATAAATGTAAAATGAAAATAAATACATAGGGTAACCTGTGAGGTCCAAGATCAACAACTATAAATATCACTCTCTTAAAAAGAGTGTGAGAAAAACTTAAAGATTAAGAGGAATGTGGAACATCAGTAGTGTAATAATCAAGAAATTGGTATTCATATTTTAAAATAAATTGTCTTTAACTATATGTGACTAATAGTTTAAGAATATATATTTTTTATTCTATACAATTTTATGGAACTTTGCAGAATTTTCTGGTCTGATGAATAGAGTACACACCAGAATCAGACCGGAAATAGGATTAGAACAGTGTGGGTTCATTAATGACACTGGAACAAGGAATGCGATATTTATGCTCAGAATGATATACGAAAGAGCAGTAGAAAACAGAATGATGTGTACCTGTGTTTTATAGATTATACAAAAGCGTTTCATAAAATATGTCACAAAGAACTGTTGGGATTTCTAGGCAACCATGAAATATTTGGGAGGGATATTAGAATAATCCAGAACATTTACTGACAGCAAACTGATTGGATATGGATAGAAAATGAATTCAGTTGGATATTTATCCAAAAATAGAAAGGTGTGTAAGACAACGATGTGTCTTCTCACCGGACTTATTCAACCTATACAGTGAGGTGATTTTGAGAGAATTAGAAGTCCTTATATTTCATTAGTTTTGTAGTGCTTCATAAATAAGAAGCAGAATTCATTTTCTCTCACTACTGACCATTGGAAGAATGACGATTAGTTTCGCAGAGAGGCAGGATGTTCGGAGTGTTCGAAGAGGAACGATTCCACACTGCAGAAGGCGGTATGAATACCGTGAATGTTCGAGAAAGAAAGATTAAAGGGTTTAGGTGATTTTTGTTGATCTGGTTTAGTTTTATTTCATGGTTGCTTATTGTCATAGTGTGTTATTTAGATTAGAAAAGGTTGAGAATAGTAGTAGCTGTCAGTCGTCTAAGATAACATTTGCGAGCCGAGAATTGGCACAGACTGCAGCATAACGTGAACTCGGTGTTGCCCACTAGAAGCTACCCACAAGTTCGGGCTCCTAACTACTAGTCGAGATGCAGCAACCAGAAAACTGCCAATCTGGTACCCTTATCGTAACCCCTTCACTACTCTGTTCATCTGAATGTTTTTCGGCCAACAAAAAACTAGGAAACATTTTAAAACAAAATTCAAATAATCTTTAATTCTCAAAAACAAAATCCTTTTATGGACCTTTTCGTGAACCGACACGGAGTTTCTTCGTCGTCCAATGGAAAGCCCCGAATCACATCCGGGAGTGAATTCCCAAATGACCCTTTCAAGCCCCACAAACAAAATAAAAGACAAGCAAGTTCGCCTGTCACCAGACAAAGGAGACGATCGTATTAGCACGTCCCTTGACAAACGTCAGGCAATTGTTATTATTATCTCTACCTTTCTCTCTCAGCTCTTTTATACTTGATAAACGAATGGAACATTTTAAGACTGAGCGATTACTTCAAATACATTCCTACCCTATGATAACACTCATACACTTCACTATAACTGATAACCCACTATAAGGGCAAGTTATGCCCAAATGACTATAAGATCAAGACAGGAATCTCTGCTACAGGCGCAAAAATCACAGTAAGCACCACCAAGCCCAAGGTAATGGTGTGCTGCCTTCATGTTCATCATATATGATTTCACATTTGCTCTGAGAGTAACCTCTGTCTCTCCAACCTTCAATTGGCACCCTTCGGTTCGCCTAATCCGCATAGAAGAATAACCAAGATATATCCTTTCCACTTTTGTCGCCTCTCTTCTGTAACTTTGTTGTTTTCAACAGATTCATGACATATTTTTCAGTACTGTCTTTACTGTTTCATGTCATAAAAATCTAATTGGATCCAACGGTTTTTTAAAAATTATTTTGAATTTAAGTGCCATTGAATTATCATATATCATATTACTCTTCGATAGGAAAAATAGGCAAAGGCAGTAATTCAGAATTATTTCCTTTTGGAACATCCGTACAAAAAATAATCTAATAGTTGCTTAAATGAAAAAAATTGTTTTGAGAATGGTTCACACTCTTATAAACGTAAATTAAAAAGTTTAATACTTTTTAATTTACGTTTTTCGATTCTTCAATCATGTCTTTAAGTAATTAAAAAAAAAAAACTCTTACAAACAGCTACGTGATAAATTTCAAAATCGCAAGTAATTTAAAAAATATCAAGTGTAAGTAGCGGAAAGAAAATAAGTGTTTTAAGCACCAACTCACAGGAATTGTTTTTTTTTTGTGTTTTATTGAATTATTTTTGGTAAGGATCAGGATGAATTTTCTGTATGTTGATCCTTAATATTATGGAATATGGATGCATTATAAATTTAGTAATTTTAAGGAAATCTATAAAAAATAACAAAAACAATAAACAAAAAGAAAAGAAAACAATATAAAATCTGCTAGTCTATATTTATATCCCTGTAATGGCCCAGTGGGTAGATGGACCAATACTTTCAACGTAAACAACAAAACTCCAAATGTGAATCAACAAGTATATATTGAAATAACATAAGAACAAACATGCAATAAAATTGTATTCAATGTATGAATTAAGCGAAAGAGGTTGTTCCCCTTTAATTGTATTTTGGTTTGTAATTGATTGTTCGAAGGAAGTTCTTTTTGAGAGAAAAATGTTCAGGAATCACTATTAGAACAAAGGCCTGTTTGTTAGAATAGATAACACAAGAGTACAATTGATCAGAAATGTGTTGTTATAGAATGGTTAGAAATTAACAGAGTCCTGGTTGATTGAGCTTGGTTAAGTCACAGAGAGAAGTGTGAGTTTATATTACAAAATTCTGTGTCTGTGTGTGCGTTTGAAATGTTATGAGTAAGATCGTGGATTCGTTTGGACAGGCGAAACCTACTGGATCCTAGTGACGACTTGTGAAAACGTCGCCTCTTTTAAGGAAAAAGAATAGGCTCCCACAGAAGCGCGGGAACAGGTTAATCTTGCATTAAAATATGTGATTGGTTAAAAATTAACCAATCACTACATTCGTACTAACAAAACAGACAAGCAAGCTCAAAACCGAAGGATTCAAAGAAATAACTGCGATGGCTAAATTGTCCTATAGAAAAGTAGTATTGATTTATTAGCCAATCGCATACGAATAAAATGTGGGCGTAGAAAAACATTCAATCGCTACAAGTACCACACCACCACCGCCGCCACCACAGATTGAAAAAGGAATGAAGACATTTTTTTAAATATGTCCAGTACTGTTTGAATTTAGAAGGCCAGTGGATGCTCCTCCCTCTCTTGGTAACTTGATGATCTGGTGTTGCAGAAGTCTGCTGAGTACTACTAGGTGGTGCTGCTGATGATGATGATTGGGTTGGTTTAATATTCTGCTCAATGTACGCTGGCTTAAGGCGATCAATCGAGATATTCGATTGACCACTAGTGAGCTGAATGCTGAAAAACTTGGTATGACGAAATGGACCTGAGTAGCTGGGTGTCAGTGGCTTCTTGATAGTGTCTTGTCGTACAAACACGAAATCGCATTTATCCAAGGAAAAGGGAACATAGATGTCCTTGATTTGAAAACGAGTGGGAGTAAATGACAGGGTGGACATTCTACTCTGAAGGTACAGAACGAAAGTTGAGGAAGGTCCTTAAAGCTGAATTTCCGGTCAGAAATTGCCCTGGCAACACTAGTGGTTTGCCAAACACAAGATCTGCGGGTGAACATTGCAAATCCTCCTTTAATTGAGAACGAAGTGATAGTATGACTAATGGTAAGTTATCCATCCAGGATTGGTTGTTATCGCTGTTGGAGCTAGTTAGAGCAGCCTTTAATTGCCGGTGGAAACGCTCAACGAGGCCGTTAGCACAGGGGTGATATGCCGTTGTTGAAATGTGTTTCGCTCCAAGATGATTTACAAATTCCTTGAACAGTGTTGATTGAAATTGAGGGCCGTGTCTGTCGTTATCACTGATGGGCATTCAAAGACAGAAATCTATTCTTTGAATATTGCCTTAACGACAGACTCTGGGGTTGTAGACTGAAGTGAAGAACTGTGGCGGACTTCACCACATTAATTTAACTTTAGATTAGGAAACAAGGCTCACGCAAAAAAAAGAATAACCAAAAGATATTGTTACACATAAAATATGTATTTAACAAGATGTACAATATCAAACAATGATGTGAAGGAAAGCATGCATTTAAGTAAGAAAAGGTTGAATTAACCAAGAGTTGTCTCTCTTTATCTGTTATTTTAGTGTTCAATGAAAAATAGTCATTTGGCTCAAAGTTCACAGGAAGAATGTTCATGAGAGTCTCTTGTAATGATTGTTCTTGAAAGATATTGCTGTGTAAGAAGAGTTTATGTGAGTGTGTGCAAGGTATGTTCAACCTGTGAGTGGTGTGTGTGAGTGAGAAAGTTGGCGCATGGTTTCAACTGTCGTGGATTCGTTTGGCAGTTGAATTCTCAGTAATTGGGATGAAAAATGTCTTGGCTTAAATAAGCGACTATAGGCTCCAAATCGTTGCGCGAGAAAAATTATTCTTCACGTGCAAACGATCTGATTGGTTGGCATCGACCAATCAGCGAGCGAGCTTTGGGGAGACTTAACAAAGCTTCTGTGATCCGCTTCTCCCAAAAGTGCACAAAATTGGCTACTTAAAAATAGAGCGATTACAAAATTGTTACATTACTGCGATTTGTAAATTTCCTGTAGTAATGTAGTGGTGATTTATTAACCAATGAATGCTTGGCATTGTATGTGATTTGTATTTTTTTATGTATGTATGTTCGTGCGTAATAGATCCGCACAGAACCACCAAAAATAATTCTGTCAAGCCGGACTGTTTCAAAATTCATTTTTGAAATTTAAAAAATATATACTTGGTATTTATTGTCCAATCAAAAGTGTGGCTTCAATCACATAAATTTAAAGAGTCTCTTTAGTTGTTATATAAGAAGATGAGTCGGTGTGTGGCGGACTGAAAGAAATAAGGTTATAATAGTTTCTGGTAATAAATGTTTTCAACAGTTTTGCTGTATAAGAAACAAAGATTATGTGAGTATAGAGAATATTCAGCATGTAAGTGGTGGAGTGAGTGAGAAGATTGGCGCATGGTTTCAGCTGTTGTGGATTCCTGCGGCAGCTGAAATCTCACTATTTAACTAAGGATATTCTTTGCTTATATAGATGACCATCGGCTCCGAAAGCGCTGCGCGGGAAGAATCACTCTTCACGTGGAGACAATCTGATTGGTTCGCATTGACCAATCAGCGAGCGAGCTTTGGGGAGACTCACGAAAAACCTCTGGGATCCGATTCTCCCAAAAGTGCACAAAATTGACTATATAAAATATAGCGATTATAAAATTGTCGCATTACACAGTAGTGTTGATTTATTATCCAATGAATGCTTGTTGATGTATAATTTGAATTTGCGTATGTATGTATGTGTGTGATGATGATCATCATCACAAATGGATAACTTCTGAAAGTAATATAATTTTCAACCAGAAAGTAATAATGACTGGTCAGAAGGTAATATAATTTTGGACAAGAAGGAGCGAAAATTTCGAATAAGACGAGAGACATGAAAATTTCGTCCTGAATACAAAAAGGTTCAGGAGAATTAAACTATTTTTGGTTGTCGCCTGAAGATGAACAGGACTGTTTCTCAGAGAAGTAGTAAACGAAAAGAGGAAGAAAATCATGTGGAACCTGTGAATAGAAAGAACTGTTATTTAAAGAAGAAAACATTGTTAAAAGTCCACGTGACACGAATGGATTTGCCAATACATCCTTCTATTTTTTCGTCTTCCGATTAAGTGGGTGCACCTTTTTTAAAGTGTATTTTCAATCTTATTTAAAGGTTTTGTATTACCTTACCAAGCATTTTTTTCTCCATTATTTGGAGATTGTATTGTAAATATTTTTAAGGGGCTTTATATATTCTGATCTGTTATCTGCCTTTACTAAAAAGGCGCACAAACTGACATTTTTGTTTAAGCCTAGACACGGTGGAGTAATGGATAGCAACTCGGATTAAGCAATCAATTACATTCACTTACGTGCTAATACCCTTCGGAAATGTATGAATCCTCTTCTTCTCTCCCCACCCATCAACCAGCTCTGGGTAAATAGCAGGATAGCCTTGAGTGGCAACTGGTTTACTGCAGAAAGAAAAAAATCTACCTCGACAGTCATGTATAGAAAGATACATGATCGCCTAAGCGTGTATCACGCATGGCACATAACTGACTATTTTGTAAAAAAACTGTATTGTAATAAACGTTTGTTCCCTTTAAATTTCACTTAGTAGTTTTGAGTATTGATTTTTTTATGCGCCTTTTTTAATATTCAGGATAAAAAAAGAGACGTTCTTTCTTCTCTCTAGTGAAAAATCCTGTTAACTTTGTGTTGAGATTTTGAGTGTTTCCCCGTGCTTGTATTGAAATAAGGACAAACACATACGTAGGGAAAAATACTGGTATATCTGAAGAGGTATTTACAACAGAGAGATTAGTAGTCAAGTAACAATCAAAAAGTCAGTAACAATCAGAAAGAGTATAAAGTCCAACTGTATCTTCCGGTAGAGAGACGGAAGTGTGATGGTCACCTGATCCTCCCCAAAAATCTATAGAACTGTCCTATTAGTAGTAGAGAGATCAGTCCATTCTGATGAGAAGGTGGGTGGCCCCAACACTTTGTAAACAAATAATCATTTAAAAGAAAAGACAAGGAAACTGAATACATTTTCAAAAATTACCTAATTACATTTTAATTTTTATGGATCCCCGCCCCCAAAAAATTAAGTTAAAAATATATATCCTGTTCATTTTTTTTTTTTATAAATGTAAATTTTTAATTTAATCATCAAATCCCGGTGATTAGAGAAAATATTGCCAGCCACAAATGTAAATGAAATATAAAAATTTACATAATAAAAATGTGTAAAATTATATAAAATTAATTAAAGGCTAAATAAAAAGATAATACAATCGAATAAGTTCTTATACATTCTTTGGAGGAGAGTGTTTAAAAAAACTTTTATTAAAAGAAGAAAATTACTAACACGTATTCTTTAAACAAAAACTGCTATAATGAAGCCATTCGGTTAGTAAAAAATGATTTGAATAATATTTGATTTGAGACTCAAACTGATGTTGAGAAAATATCCCCAAAATGAAGTCTGTCGGTTCATGCTTTCAAATTTGTAAAGCAAAATTCTCAAGTTTTATGGTCTCAAACTTCGCCTAAATAAAATTTTCAAAGAGGCATTGTGTAAGAGATATATTCTGTGATTTTTTAACCAATGGGAAAGTAAATTAAGGAACCAAAGAATCTCTGATTCAAATTGGAGCCGACATGTGGCTATTTAAGAATTTTGGTTTGACCGACAAA
Source organism: Acanthosepion pharaonis (assembly GCA_903632075.3). Lineage (NCBI taxonomy): Eukaryota > Metazoa > Mollusca > Cephalopoda > Sepiida > Sepiidae > Acanthosepion > Acanthosepion pharaonis. The sequence continues at coordinate 493,755 of CAHIKZ030000551.1, forward strand.
CTAGAAGGGATTTAGCTTTCACAGGTGAGCAAAAGACTGAAGAGATTTGGCTTTCACAAGGAAGAAGTCAGCTACAGGGAGCTGAAATTAGATGAAAAAGAAAAATGACAACAAAAAGCAGAAAGAAAGAAAAGGAAAAGAAAGCAGAAAGGAAATTTAGAGAGATAACCGATTATCTTTATATATTTGTTTGTGAAAGTTTGTCACAAAATTAGAGGTATTAACCCTAATTTTATGAAAATACAAGATTTATCTCATCTCATTTTGTAAAACTGAACTGTTGCCAAAACAAACCAGAACTAAGAGACGCCTATAAATTTACCATCCTTCTCAACTCCTTTCAACAGTCAAATGAAATAAAGTAAGGCCTGGTACTGTGTGAGTCATTTATGATGGACTTTTTTGGTGGCAACGTTTATGATTGGTTACTGTATTTTAGATTTTTGCAGGGATTTGTTTTGTGGGCTGGATGTGGTGCTCGGAGCTCCGGCACAGAAGACAACATGTTTATTTTGGGTTTTGCTTCCTTAGTTCTCACATCTGGCTGACACGTAGTGTGAATCAGAAAAAGATCTAATTTACAGCGGAGTGTAACAGCTTCTCCAGATCTCAATCTGATTCATAGGCAGTGAGTAGTGAGTGTGAAGAGTTCAGTAAAGTCGGGAAATGAGATAATTGTTGATGAAGTGAGGTGCTTCTTGATTTCTCAAAGGCTTTATTGGCTCTTTCGGCGCAAACATGGTTTGTTGGTCCTGTCGAATTCGTGTATAGGGGCCATCAGTGAAGGACGAGTTGGGTCAAATTTGTTTGTGTGGACGGGTCTCGAGGAATTGTCGGATCCAAACAAAACATTCGATGAGGTATTGTAGTTCTTTTTCCGTTGTTGGAGGGTTCATTTTGTTAGTTCGCTAATCCCTTGCTACACACTGCTTGACACCATTCTTACATCTAGCGTATGATTGGAAAGAAAAGAACAAGCAAAGATTAACATTTCAAGAAACGTATATTGACCAATTTTCAGAATATATACATATTATTCAATTCCAGCATATGTAGATGTGTGAAAAAAGACTTATCTGGTATGGATACACCAGTATGGGTTCAAGAGGTATACGCAGTTGGTGGCGCAATCGAGGTATCATTGGCGGGGTTGATCCGTCTTTTTACAAGGTCGAAATTGACGATGATGAGATGTGTGGGTGGGCTGGCAGTCATAAGAGTCTTGTCGGCGAGGTGTGCCATTTTTATAGCTGTGGTTTAACAGATGCTAGTTACAGCTGGCCTGCCGGCCGGGTTCTATATCAGTTGGTTATAAGGGGCGTTCTTTTAAATAAATCTGGTAGCTCCCAAACTCATATTTTTTCTTTGGCGGCAATGTTCGTGACTAGTTATTGTATTTTAGAATTTTGCGGAGATTTGTTTTATGGACCGGGTGTGATGCTTGGATTCTCTTTTTTTTTGGGTTTTACTTTCTTAGCGCTCATATCTGGTCGACATAATAAAGTGAATCAGAAAGACATCTAATTTGCAGCGTAGTATAAAATTATCGATACTGTTTTTTTTTTTTTTTAATTGATGTATAGGATACAAATCCTATATTCCAACAAATGACTAAAAAACACAAAGTAGATTTGCACACCCACAAAATCGGATCAAAACGACCAAAAACAGATTTCACAATAAGGTGTGAAATTAATTTTCTGACCAATGAAAGAAGGCGATTTGCTAAACCAAAAAAAAAAGATAACGAGCCAGTGTGGAAAAAAAGTCAACAATAAATACAGAGTTTTCAAGTCAGTCGCCAGTCAGTCAGTCAGAGAAAGGCGCAAAAGATCACAGAAGATTGACAGTAAATTTCATCACCGACTCAAACTTAAACAAAGAGCCGAAAAGTGGAGTAGGAAGGAACAACAACAACAACAACAAATTTACAACTGACTTCAAAACAATTCATAAGTACATTTTCCTTTTATCTTTATTCCTCATTCACACTCTCTTTTTCAACTTAAATTGCTCGCCCCATTTTCATTTTACAACTATACAAAAACAAAAGAAACAGACATTATTCTGCTACTCTGTTAAAAGACAGCGAACACAGACATTTTTATCAAAATCACAATTTTGCTTAAACGAACTAAAACATTAATCCTTTTTACCCAAGATAATAAATATACAATGTTCTATTTTTTTATAAACGTTTCTTATCGTGTTGTTTCTTCTTGAGATTTGCGTTGTATTTTGTGGGCAGGGTATCCCGTATTAAATTCTCCTTTAATCCGGGTACGCTGATCCCCACAGATGTAAACATTTGATGCTTTTTTCTGTTATCACTAAGTTACCAAATTTATTTGTTATAAATTAAAAAAGAAAAAAAAAAAAAAGAGACTAAGACATTGTTGTAAAGTACATTTGTACTCTCTCCTAAAGTATGATTGGTTTCTTCTTTTCAGTAGAGAGGAACTAGAATAGACCTTGCTGACCTTAAAATTAACTGTCTGTATTGATGGGAAGGTCAAACTCAATAGGGACACTTGTAGGGACATTATTATTATAAATAAATAAAAATAAAATATAAAATAATAATAATAATAATAATTAATGAAAATTATAAATAAAATAAAGCAATAATATTTAAACTCTTTTTAAAATAAATTAAATTAAATATAAAAATAATAAAACTCTCTCGGCATGCAACAAAAACTGTTCCTGCTGGAAATACGGATATCCTGCCAAAAGACTTTAAATTCAAACTCTTCGTCACGAACCTTGGTACGGGCAACACGTGTGTAACTTCTCTGTGATATGGCTTGTAATAATATGGAGTGACTTTTCCATTTTATCACATGTACCATAAAACAATTGTAAGAAAAAATACAGACACCAATACACACAAGAAAATTATAGATAAATTGTATGAAATTAGCATGTTGTTTCTGTACGTTTTATTTCCTATCAAGTATGTTTTTATCTCTGTGAACATGAGGCTAATTTCTGATACTATTTATTTATGTTTAGTGAATGCAGACATGTATTATCTTGTATATTCTAGAGGACCGTGGCGGCGATGTTGAGTAGAACAACATACGTGAGTTAAGATTTTCCCGCTAGCCGGTCCAACTACATGAGAAAGTTGGACTTTAATTTAGTCCAAAGAAGGCAAAGAAAAACAAACACAAGACCGATAAGTATATGTAAACAAATATATGTATTAACAACAAGAAAGGTTACAAGTTACATGGACAGAGTGTGTGTGAGGAATATTATATGTGTGTGTTGTGCTGGGGTGAGTGTTCGTATGTACGTGTATTGTTCTTAGCGTGTTCCCAGCATTTGGGAAACGCTGTATCTGTGAGAATTCACATCTGCGAAAGCCTGAGGCAAAAAGATTTACCTCAAGGTGGCGGCCCCAAAGTCCTGAGGGAAAAAGAGGAAGAGGCGAAGGGTCAGCGAGTATTTATAGCCAGGGAAAAGAGACCCCTGTTGAAAGGTAAGGAGCTAAGGAGGAGCTAACTCCGACAATATAAACAAGAAAAAATGATTTTAAAGAATTCTTCTCATCTGTATGATTTCTTTTTTTTTTTTATATGCTATGTCTTTTCAGGATATCAATGATCATTACTCTCCCTAACTTCCTGCCTTTTATTATTCTAATTTTTGTCCCTTTAACTTTGTCTTTATTCCGCCATCCATTCACTCAAATTTATCAAGAATGTAATTTACTGTTTTTCTTACTTCGCTTGCTTTTAATGTCTTGTGTGTGTTAAATTTTCCAAGTTTTCTTTCTTCATTCTCTCCATATGCTTTGTCTTTTCAGAATGTGGATGATCATGGCTCTCCACAACTTCCTGTCCTTTATTGTTCTAAGTAACTTTTATCCTTTTACTATCTCTCTTTGGCCTATTTTTTCCATCCATTTATTCAAATTTGTCAAGTAGGTTATTTATTTTTTCCCTGTTTCTCTTGCCTCCAATGAAACGTGTTAGTGTTAAACCCTCCAAGACTTCTTTCTTTATTAAGTGTCCCAGAAATTTCAAATTCTTTCTGATCATTAGCAGTAGTTTTCTTGCATCAGGTATCCCGAAATAAAATTTTCCATTTCAATATATGTAAAAACATTTAACTGCAGACATAGAGAGCTTGATAAAACATAAAAAATGGGACTAAATTGATCTTGGGATCTCAATTAGCAACCAAGTTATGACCATTCAATTTTGAATGATCTGGATGGACTGCCTCTTCGGGCTACTGAATTTGTCTATCAAGCTTTAGATAAGAACGATAAAGCTCAGACTGTGGATTTAGAAATCTCGATGGCATTTGATAGGGTTTTGCACTTTCTGATCTTTTCCACAAACTCAAGGGCTATTGTGTCTCTGGCCAAAAATTTAACTTAATCCAATTGTTCTTAACAAATCGAGTAATGAAGGTTATGTCGAATGGCCACTCTTCTGGATCAATTCACATTAATGTGGGAATCCCCCAGGGCTCTATACTTGCTTACGTTGTTTCTTATCTTAATCAATGACCTTCCTGATGTTATTTATTCCCAACTAGGTATTTATATTGATGACACAACTATTTACTCCTGTCTTAATTGTAAGTCAGATAGGTCTGACAAAATAAAACTAGCAGCTGCTCACGAAAATGATCCCCAATCAATTATTAACTTAACACTAAAAAACGGAATGTAAATTTGAACGTCTCCAAAGCAAAACTTCGATCTTTTAGTCATCATCAATAACCATTCCTGTTTTCCATCATCATGGCTGATGTTAATCTCCAGGAGAGCAAATCATTGCACGTTCTTAGTCTCACGTTTTCTACTGACATTAAGTGAAGTAATTATATTGAATCAACTGAAAGGTCTGCTGTTAAACTAGTTGGTTTTGTGTTGTACCAAACACTTTTTCTCATCAGAACCCATCTTGAACATTCATTCGTGCATTGAATATTGCTGCCATATCTGGTCTGGTGCTCCTGCTATATATTTCGAGATTCTTGACAAAATCCAAGAACAGTGTGTAATGTTGAAAAAAAAATAATAAAAATTGCACCTTCTTGTTGAATTTCTTCGACATTTCATCACTAAATTATTCAACTCAGATATTCTTTTGTGAAAGACAACTTCAAACCCTACCTTAAGTCCGCTAAATTGACAAGCGTCCTTTGAGATGGGATTATTTTGATGTGTGCAGCGAGACATAACTCTAAGTGCAACAAGTTTGAAAAGCGTCTATGAAATTGTCAACTTTGAAAATGAGGACAAAGAAGTAAACATCGTTGAAATATTGATATAATTTAAAGAGACATAAATAAAAACTAATAATCATACACAAGAAAAAAAAATTGTACTTTTTTTAAAAAAAAAGGGAAATGATTAAATTTTCTTTACATTCTAATATTTATCAGAATAGCCTCTAAAATACGTGAGAACTTCCCAGTTGAACTTGAAGGTATTTTTCACTATTTTGAAACCTTTTTTGTAGTGTAAAGGTTTGGAATACGTACTTATAGTTCTTATTCCCTTTAAAATTTTCTCATTGTTCTTTAGGTTTGTTCATAGTTTTCTCAGCATTTCTTGTTTGAAGTGTGAAAATTAAATAAAATAATAAATAAAATAATAATAATAATAAGGAAAAAAAGTACATTTTCCCATGATGCTACTAGTAAAGGAACTGAAAATATGATTAACCCATATGGTTTTGTCAAATTGTCTCTCTATAAGGACAAATATTTCCCTTGCGGAGCCTTTTTTCTCGTTCTTACTCCAAGATGTAGCACAATGTGGTAATTACATCCCCACTGGGAACATTAGTTCCCTCAGTTTGTTGATGACTGAACTCTCTTTTCATTTTTCAATGCATGAAGTTTGCAGGTGTCTTCCAAAACCTCCACCTATGAAGCAAATAAACTTTTCTTTGGTCATTCCAAACTCAGGGCAAGGCTGACTTTAGCTCGACCATGCCGACACGCCACCAATGAAGTAAGACAAGTAGTTTTTGATTGTTGTAAATCTGTGCAAGGCTAACTTGGGTGTTACCATTATAATGTTGTCTATCATTATTACCTTAACTTCCGTATCGACCATAACTATGTTTAAACCTTCCAACAATAAAGGTTTAATTCTTTGGATGTTCCAACTCTGAACATGGCTGACTTGAGCTCGACCATTAATACAATGCTCAGACTTATTTGTTAAGTCTATAAAAAGGCGAACATTTTCCTTCCTTACTCTCTTTCTCCTCTTTGCTCCAAGATACAACACAACGAAAATGGACTGATCTGCTGGGGCATGTTCTTTTCCCTGGTCCACTGATGACTGAAATCTCTTTCTATTTTCCACTGCATTTATTTGTGTGTGTGTCTTCCAAAACCTCTACCTATGAAGTACATCAACCTTTTCTTTAATCGTTCAGTCTCAGTGCAAGGTTTTTTTTTAATTACTATGCTAAAACTGTAGCTGATTGCGGTTATAGTTACAGTCCTTTTTGGTATTTATTTATTTTGTTGTTGTTGATGATTTCTTAAAAGGGCATTAAGATTATGATTGAGTTGTATTTTTAAACCCATTGTTTTAAATGAATTTGCTAATAGATTTTATATGGTATTTTGTAATTTTTATATGGTACTGTAGAAATTATTTTTTCATCCATTTATAAAATGCTAATTATTTAAGGCAAATATTTGGTGGTGTCTGCAAAAAACTGTTATTTCATATCTTTGATTTAATAAGTTTTTGTTTTTTAGAAACTTGATAATGTGTAGTTTTTCATGTATGCATAAAGGGCATGGGTAATCCAGGTTTTGCTTGTTCTATTTATTATTTTCCATTTTACTGATGGTGTTTTGTTTCTTTTAAATGCTAAAACTATTTAGATAGGGATGTCTGATTTCTGTTTCTAATGTTATTGAAGGAGCTTTGGTGTAGTCTTCACCTTATTTTAAATTCATTTTTGTGGATCCTATATATATCTTTTCAATATTTGGATCCTCAATGGATAAGATTTTGCATTGGTATACCACAGATTCTATACAGCATTTTTTATTCGGAGGGAAATTTTTAGGGTCTCCACAATTACATAATTTTTCATTATTTTTGTCTATTTTTAATTTAGGACCTTTATTTGATTTTGGCATACATGTTTTTTTCAGATAGGGATGTCTGATTTCTGTTTCTAATGTTAATTTTTGGAAAAAAATTTCACTTGAAGATGAAACAGAGCTTGATACTTTAATTCAATTTAATTTTTATAATTAAATTGAAGTTTTTAGCTCCTGTTTTTGAAACATGAGAACTCTTATGTAGTGATGGGATCATATTTTTTTAAAATAATTTTAATTTAGGCTCTACTTATGTATTGAGCACTGTTTTTTTTAAAAAATGACAACAAAAATACTAAAGGACTTTGGATTATTAACCTAATGTGTTCTTTCCTATTTTTCTATATATTTACACACACACACACACACATATATATAAAACATTTCATTTGTTGACAATCAGATTTTCCAAACTGGATCACTTCAAAAACTTTTCAGCTTACCCCCATTATTTACACACACACACACACACACTTAAAATAAAGACACAGTTTTATGGCTGGGAAAGAATCAAAATTATTATTAAAATGATTGTAAAACATTTTTTAACTTCAGAATATTTAATATTGGGTAGATTTTTAGCAAAGAAACTTGAGCATGATTTAGTTATTCTTTTCATGGGGTTTTAGATATCCAAGTGATTCACTTATACTTTTTTGTTACTTTATTGATATATTTATAGGAAATAAACACAATTTCCAACACAATTACTTATCCACATATATATCATATTAAAACACTCCCAAACTTTATTTTCTATCCAATAAAAGACAATATTACAAACATCCCAAAAGATTTGACAACACATCGTTTAAATCAAAATGTCTGTTGATTAGAAATTAACATCACCATATACTTAATCAATCAGAGAAAACTGAAACTATTTTGGGGAAAAATCTCTTATAAATAAATATCAACAAATTTAGACTTTCTGAAAGCAAATATGCAACTGTCTCCATGCCATGTCTATATAGCTTTTTCCTTCTCCCACAGCACATGCTGAAAGAGACATGTTGGTGAATCATTTCCAACAATGGTCAATAAATTTTTTCTAACAATAAAAGTCTTTTTAACCACAGTTTTGTTTTGTGAATCAACTATTTAAATGTCTTGTTTTGTATGGTGGACCAACTATTTAAAAGTCTTGTTTTGTAAAATAGACCAGCTACCCAAAGACATTAACTCAACTACAGACTATTTTTAATACTTTTTAACTTTTTTGAATTCATGAACATATATTTCTAAATACAAAGGATTTATTTAACAGGTACACCCATGTTTTCTTTATTTTTATTATTATTATTTTTTGGAATTTGGATGTTCAGATTTTTAAAAAAATAGAAGATTGAATTTCCAACATATTTTAAAAATCTAAATTTAAATTTCAAAACAAAAACGGATATAAAATAGAAATTAAATACATATTTTTTTTTTTATTATACCTCAAAAGAGTTTATATTCTGTAAAAAAGAAGAATATAACATCAACATACATAAAAGATAAAAGGAAAGAAAAAAATTTGCAAAAAAAGTGATTTATTCAATTTTATAACTGTTATTATGTTATCACAGTATAATCAATATAATAAACCCCATAAACTGCTAAACATTTCAAAATCATTCACTGCTGTAGATAACAGCTTATTTTTTATAGGACAGAATTACAGAATTTAAAATTAATATTTCATTAGACAGCAAATTATGAAAAACAAATTTCACTTCTACAAATCTGTGAAAATCTTGCATTAAACATGAAAAATAACTCAAAGTATATGAAGTGAGGAAAATAGTTGGAAGGGCAAATATTTTTTATTGTATGTTCACAAGGTCAAATACAAAATATTTTATACTACTTCAACTACCACATCAATGTAAAATGATATATCAGCTGAAGTGCAATTTTGATAAATGGTATGAAATCACTTTGCACTTTTATTACACAAATATAAAAATAGTACACTTGTCCACCTCAGACTGAAATTTATTTAAATACTTAAAATAGCAGAATTGCTTCTGTAGAATGTAATATGTTTATTGAGAGTTTAAAACTTTCAAGAAATGGACCACGTTTCCAAAATAGGTATAGATATGAAATAATTCAAATTCTTCAGCATTTTAAATCACACACACTATACTGTATTTAAAAAATATACAGACTATTATATATATATATATATTTAATAAACAATGATTGGGAAACAATATGTTATTAAGGGATATAAGTGTTTCAACTACAAATATAATATAGCTTATAAACTCAATTTGTATTTTAAACATTACATTTAAAAAAACATCACTGAAAATAATGATTCAGCTAACAAAAAAACAATGTAAATTTTTAATTTTTATAAATTGTCAATTTCTTTTCTTTATATAGATAAATTGATTAATCAGGTGAATGATTTGATGATTACCTTTCACAGAATCACCTGTATGCACTTAACATAATAGACATCATTCAACTGAAGAAAATACACTTTTTTTTTCTATAAGACTGACTATAATAATAATAATAATAATAATTTTCAAACACCTTTTAACAGATGGGCACTTACGTAATTGTTATAATCTTCCATTAAAAAAAGGATATTTATACAAGATTACAATAAAGAATATAAAAAATGATATATTTTTTTGCTTTTTGTGTGTGTCAAATCTCCAGTGTTTTTATTTTATTTATTCATTCTGGACAGAACTCTTTCAAAACACTAAACCAAACAATATCCTCAGCTTCTTAAAGGAAATCAAATTTTATACCAAAACATAAAACTTCCAACAAGACTACATAAAATCTTTAATATATGAAAAAAGGAAGGATAAAGAAACTTTCAGATTTCATAAAGAGCCCTACTAAAAATAATACAAACTCTAATAACCAATTTTTATCAGAAACAGAATACAAAATAACTTTTCAACAAGACTACATAAACCTTTTAATATACGAAAAACTTTTACCAACTATCCTGTAGCCCAAAACTATCACTAACATCAGGCTGTAGCCAAAACAGCCATAATGCAAAACCTTTAGCTGGTCTTAAGTAAGCCTATAGTGGTTTGAAGACCATTAAACACAAACCAAACCATTCTGGAGATATGTAAAACATATACTATATATGCAGCATATTTTAATTCAATAGTTAAACAAAATTTTGTTATTAAACAAAAAATAAATTGTTAAAATAAATTATTTTATTTAGATTATTGGACTGTCTGAATACAATGCAATAATAATCATAATAATAATAATAATAATACAAGAATAATAATGTCCTACATCAAAAAAAGTTGGAATAAAACCTAATATCCAATCACTTCAGAAGTCCCTGTTTCTTAGCACTACAAATATTCTGCAAAATGTGCTGTCTGAGGATGTAGGACTTGATGGAGAACACTCATAATGCAAGATCTCTGGTTGCAAACAGAAACCAGGTGAATGATGGTGATAATAATATTAATAATAATTATGATAATAATAGCAAAGTTTATTTAATCTGTTAATGAATTCAGTTGATTTATATTGCTACTCAAGAGCAGGTGTATTTCTGTGCAACTCAGAGTCGGGAGATAAGTCTTTGAACTGATTAATTATTTATTTACAATGACAATCTGTTTCTTCTAATGTCCAGTGTAAAAAAAAAACAAAAAAACAGTATGGTGCCAAAAAGTATAACAAAAGAATTTACCAATCAATGAAATAAACAAACTCATCCTATATCAGGCAGTGGCAAATCAAACACTATTCCTTCTTAAAGTGAAAAACTTGCCTGGCATTGAAAAATATGTTACTGGTAGGTATTCTCAAAAAAACTAAGAATAGACAGTATCACCATATAATGCCAATGATGGTCCCCATCAATCACTATCACTAAAGAAAATGGATGACAAAAGAATAAACTGGAATAGCAAAGATTATAAAAAAGTTATGCAAACATATTACAATGCAATAGACTCTATTTCAGGATAGAGCATCAACAATGAGACAAAATAAATGGAAGAAAAATATCATGAAATATAAAGAGGGTAATATAATAGCAAATGTAAACAAAATATTATTAAAAAAAATTAATGGACAAATACATAAAAGTGAAAATCTAATAAAAATATTGAAACACAACAGAATACAAATTTAAAGATAAACTGAAAATACAGAAAATGTAAAAATATCAGTTGATAAGATAATAAAAATGAAAATCCAATAAAAATCTTAAAACAAATCTTAAAACAAATTTAAAGATGAATTGAAAAATACAGTAAATATTAGAACAAAAATCAATTTGGTAATGCAAATAAAAATAAAAATGAATACAGATTTAAAAGGAATATAATTGAAAATACAGAAAATATAAAAACAGAAGTCAATATGATTAATATTGAAAATGATAGAAAAAATAAATACAATAAAAATATTAAAACAAAACTGAATACCAATTTAAAGATTAATTTATTTGGAAATACAGAAAATATAAAACTAGAAATTGATAAGATAATAAAAATAAAATCCAATAAAAATATTAAAACTGAACTGACTAGAGATTTAAAGATGAATTGATGAAAATGCAGAAAATATATTAAGACATTATTTGATAAGATAATAAAAATGAAATCCACTAAAAATATTAAAATCAAACTGAATACTGATTTAAAGATAAAATGATTTGGAAATAGAGAAAATATATTAAGACATTATTTGATAAAATAATAAAGATGAAAATCCAATAAAAATATTAAAACTAAAACTGACTACAAATTTAAAGATGAACTGATTTGGTAATACAAAATTATATAAAGACATTATTCAATATTAAAGATGAATTGATTTAAAAATACAGAAAGTATATTAAGAATTTATTCAATAAGATAATAAAAATGAAATCCACTAAAAGTATTAAAATGGAACTGAATACCAGTTTAAAAATGAATAGAATTGAAAATTGAAAAATATAAAAACACAAGTAGATAAGATAATAAAATGCAACAAAATTCATTAAAATATTGAAACAGGACTAAAAACACATTCAAATGTGAATAGAAAGAAAAATACAAAATATAGAAGACAAGTTGATACTAATAATAATAATAATGAGAATATAATAAAAATATTAAGAAACAACTGAATACAGATTTAAAGATGAATAGAAATGAAAATACAGAAAATATAAAAATACAAGTTGATAAAATAATAGAAATGTAAACCCAATAAAAATATTAACACTGAACAGACTACAGATTTAAAGATGAATTGATTTGTAAATTCAAAAAATATATTACACACTACAAATTTTAAAATGAATTTGTTTAGAAATACAGAAAATATAAAGCTGTAAATAAATAAGATAATAAAAATTAAATCCACTAAAAATATTAAAATGGAAATTAATTTGAATTTAAAGATGAATAGAATAGAAATATGAAAAAATTTAAAACAATTGATAAGATAAGAAAAATCAAATTATATTCTAACAAAACGAAAAACAGATTAATATGGTGAATAGAAAGGAAAATATGCAATATATAAAAAGACAAGTTGAAATGATGAACAGTAATGATAATAATAATTATAATAACAATAATGATGATGATAATGATGACAATCGAATGTTATGATTAAGATAAACAGAAAACTGAATACAGAAATAAAAGATTTAAAACAAAAGAAAAATACATAAAATATAAAAAACCATTGATACGATAAAAAAAAATAAAAATATAAAAAAAAAGAAAAATTCAAGACACTATAAAAAAACACTATTGGACAAGATAAAAATGAAAATCAAAGAAAAATATAACTCAACAGAAATCAAGATTTAAAAACAAAGAAAAAATACATAAGACACTATAAAAAACACCATTGGATAAGAAAATAATAAAAAAAATGAGATTTAAAATCAAAGAAAAATAAAAATATAAAAAAAACTATTGGACAAGAAAAGAAAACAAAGAAAATATAACTAAAAATGATTTAAAAAAAATAAAAATCACATATAAAACTACCAAAAAACACTATTGGGATAAAAATGAAAATGAAATAAAAAAAAAATGAACAGAAAACAAATTTAAAAATGAAGAAAAAACATAAGACACTATAAAAACACTATTGGAAAGATAATAAAATGAACATCAAATAAAAAAAACTGAACAGAAAACAAGATTTAAAAATGAAGTAAAAATACATAAGACACTATAAAAAAACACTATTGGATAAGATAATAAAAATGAAAATGAAATAAAAATATAACTGAACAGAAAACAAGATTTAAAAATAAATAAAAAATACATAAGACACCATAAAAACACACTATTGGATAAGATAATAAAAATGAAAATCAAATAAAAATATTAAAACTGAACTGAATACTGACTTAAAATGAATTGATTTGAAAATACAGAAAATGTAAAAACACAAGTCAATAATAATAAGAAGATTCCAACAGAACTAAAAACAGATTAAATTGTAAATGAAAATACAAAAAATATAAAAACAACAATCAATAAAATAATAAAAGTGAAAATCTATGAAAATTATTAAAACAGAACTGAATACAGATTTGAAGATGAATAAAAATATAGAAAATATAAAAACACAAGTCTATTATGAATCATAATAATGATGATGATGACACTCCAATAATAATATTAAGATAAAACTGAATACAAATTTAAAGAACTGAAAATACAGGAAATATAAAAACAGCAGTTGATGAGATACTAAAAATGAAAATCCAATTAAAATATTAAAACAGAATTAAATAAAGATTTAAAGATGAATTAAACTGGAAATAGAAAAAAAGTAATAACTCAAATTAATTGAAAATACAGAAAATATAAAAACAGAAGTTGACATGAATAATAATAATAATAATGATGAAAATTTAATAAAAATATTAAAACAGAACTGAAAACACATTAAAAGGTGAATAGAATGGAAAATACAGAATAAAAAAAAAAAGATAATTCAATATGATGAATAATAATAATAATAAAAAAAAATCCAATAAAACATATTTAAAACTGGACTAGTAGAAAATCATGAAGTGGGTAACCAATGAAGAAAATGACATGGATAATAAGAAAGTGGAGAAAATTGAAACAAACATAAGAGAACTAATAAAAACACAACAAATCAAAATGAAAGAAAGGAAAAAAATTGGAAAAAAAGAAATATGATAAATAAATAGAAATTAATATTAAAGTAGCAATTAAAACAATCATTGAAAGAATAAATGAAACTGATGTTATCATAACCATTCTCAATAACATAATATACTCTACAACAACAGTAATAACATCCTATACAAAAACTGAAGAATACTAAGGCTATAATATCAAATAAAAATAAAGAACCACTATGGCAAAGTAAGAAAGAGAAAGTCTTTGAATAGAATTTTAAGTTTTAGATGAAATATCAAAAGGAATAAAAGTAAAATGCAGGATATTATTTTTAAACATAAAACAAATGGAGAAAATGATATACCAACTAGAAAGGAGATACTAAAGCAACACATCCAGCTAAAAGTGCCAAGCAAAGGAATAGATTAAAAAAGAAGCAAATTTTACAGACAAAACATTTTCAAATATAACACTACAATTTCTCAAGAGAAATGGAGAAAATAATAAAGTCTATAGTAAAAACCCTATCAATTGAAGAATTAAAGGAATTATAGAATAATGTATGGGAAAATGAACCAAATCATAAAATGGATGCATAATGGATTCAAAACACTGAGCAAAAGGACACAGAAATAGAGGAATATGAAAGGAACAAAAATGGGTATTAAGGTACATGTTCTCACAAAAACAGAAGTCTCCAGGAATAAATAAAATATCTCATTTTCAGCTAACTTTATTTACATTGATGTACAAACTCTTAGTAAATCTGTTTTCTGAATTAAAAGTAGTATTTTTAAATCAAAATTATGATCAGACATTGATATCACTTTAATCTGATAACATCTTAAAGGATGAAACAATTTTCTACTTTGTCATTGATTTTCTTAATATTGTTTTGGTATATAAAAATTTATATATCAAAAACTAAAACATATACAAGATTACAATGATAGGTTTTGAAAGAGATTTTGAAGTAACCAATAATTGGTTTCTAAAGCTTGTTTGCCAGCATAAATCCAATAAAAAGCTATGTTCAATTATAATATGAAGATCAAAAATTCTAACAAGATCTATAACTATACAAAAAAAAATACAAAGATGCAAATGGTGTGGTGGTGAAATAACAAATGTAAAGACTAAAAGATCAAACAAAAAGCAAAAGTAAGAAGGGACTAATTTAGAAAAATCCCTACATGGTCAATGTAGACAAAAATCTGATCCATCAGTGATTTTGGATCTGTGGATTGAAACAGAAGTATTCATTCTGCTGCTCATGATTAAAAAAAAAAAGGAAGAAAACTGCCAACAAGATACCACCAGTCACCTATTTTAATGAATAGGACATATACTTGGTACAAATGCAGTGGAAACTATTGACTAACATTTGGGTGCTCTCCTAAATGAATTTAAATATAGAGATGATAGGAAAGTATATACTTGAATAGAGAGATATGCCAACATTATAACCTTCCTCATGCAGTAAAATGGTATAAACACAAACCACCACCAATGCTAGAAGGTGAAAATGTTACTGGGCTCTGGAATTTCATCATACATACTGAATGCACTATAGAAACCAACAGATAAGATTTCTTAATAAAAGACTTCAAAATACATAAGTGCTATCTCTTAAACATGTTCATTCCATTTGATAAGAAAATCACAACAAAAGAATTTGACAATTTTTCAAAATATAAGAAGGTGGAAATATAAATTGCAAGAATGTGGCATTTAAACATATCATTGATTCCAATAATAACAGGAGCACCAGGAATTATCAAACATTCTGTTTGATAATTCCTGGTGCTCCTGTTATTATTGATGCATCATTTGTGGACATCCCAGGAAACTTGTCATGATCTAAAATACAAAAGATTGTGCTGATGACCACCACTTGCATAGAAAATCTCTCTCAATGTAATATGTCCAATAACTTTCTAAGAAAAAGTTTCCTTTACCTCAGTTCTCAGATAAAAGACTTGCTAAAGAATTGTACCAAACAGCCAATCAGGAGAATGAAAATAATAATAATAAAAACACAATCATAAAAACTCTTTCAATATAATATGCTCAATAACTTTCTAAGAAAAAGCTTCCTTTAAGATAAAAGACTTGGTAAAGGATTGTATCAAACAGCCAATTTGAGATACTGCTAAATCTCTCACAATCTAATATGCTCAATAAGTAAGTAAAATCTTTTACCTCAAATCTCAGGTAAAAGATTTGATAAGAATTGTATCAAATTAGAAAACAAAAAGAAGAATGTAAAAAGTTAAAGCAGAAACATTTTATTGCCATTCATTTTGACAACTGAAAATCTTTTTACTCTTCAAGACAAATGAGAAGAAATAGGAATATTGCATATATATTCTTTGTGTGTGTTTATAGATAAATATAAAACTTAACAGACTATGTGTTGAATAATGTAGCAAAACGAACAGAAATTTGTGATAAAAATTGAAGATACAGTAAGTACTTAGAAAGTAATATTTATTTAAAGTTAAGTAACTCAAAATGGAACAAAAATATAATGGAGACGACAATCAGGTTTTTTTTCTGTATATTTTTTAATACATTTAAGAATGTTGTTTGAAATAAATATAGAAATATCAGAAACATCAATCAAATAAAAGAAAACCTAACCACCACATGTAAATAATACAACACTAATTCTAACCCAGACAACAAAAAACCAAAAAAAAAAAAACAAAAAAAAAAACAATGTAATCAGTTTGGAAATATCTAGAAATGGTTATGATTTCTAAAGGAGAGTGAACAAAGATTAGAGAGAGAACATATCTATGATGATTGATGAATATTTATTTCCTCAAATAAAACAATATGTGCAAAATGTGCAATTTTATCTTTGAGAAAAAAAACCCATTAAAGCAATTATTAAAATTAAAGATATATGATTTATGTATGTCAGAAATCTTTAGTAGATTAATGAGTGAAACGCTGAAAAACATACAGTATAAGTCATGAAAATTTTTTTTTTCAATTTAAAAATAATGCATTCCTTTATTATATGCAACTGCTTACAGGATATGAAACATATATTAACCAAATTTGAAAATTTAGTTATTACAACACATGTTTTTATTACTGCTTTGACTCTGCAAGTCATGGGTGTTGCACAATTTTTGCACAAATCATGGATTTCTTTATTACTTCTTACAGATGATCTATGGAAATAATTTTCATTGATGCAATTTTTCTTTTCATAATATTCCACAAATTTTCTACCATACTGAAATCTGATTAGTTCGGTGGCCACTCTGAGAACTCAATACCATGATCCTGAAACTATTTTTTTTACATGTAAGCAGCATGAAATAAGTACCCTCCAATATAAAAATAATGCAATTTCTTATCTGAATGAATAACAAACCACAATCAGAGATCCTATACAAAATTATGGAAGACAGGATTAGACCACTAAAAATCAACACCACAAGCCATTTGAACAAAGTTATGAAGAGAATATAGATACAAGCAATCCATGCATAAGTTGTGCAAAGAATCTTGCAGTATCAATGTCTTGACTCTGCAAGACAGTAATAAAAAAATGACAATATTCTTCTTGCAAATATTAATTTTTCAATTTAGATTAATACTTATTTCTTATATCCTAAGTTTCTGCACAATAAAAAAATTCAATATTTTTAAATTGGAAAAATAAAGATCTTATTTTCATGATTTTGTGGTAGAATTTCCAAACTTTTGCAAGACACTGGATTATATTTCATTCATTTTCAATTTAAATATTTGAGTCAACACATTCTTCAGTCTCTAAAGACTCCAACAAAACATCAGCTTTAAAAAAAAATTGTAAGAAGCTTAGACTTAAACATTCTGATAAAGTTGAACAGATTAAGTCAAGTATAAAGAAAATATGAAGGTTGGTCAAAAAGTAATGCCTGTTCTGCCTTAATTTTTATTTGTTTTATTTTTTAAAGCTATAAACCATAATATCTCAAAGGTCATGAGAAGAGAATTATGAAGAGAGCTACTCTTTAACTACCCATAATCCTCTGGACACATATAGAGAACAAAATGTTATTGTAATTTTTCTTTTCTTTTTTCAAACACCTCCTATGGTCAATGACTGTTTATAGAAACTAGAAGAGACGAATATGGGAATTGAAAGGAAAAAATAGAATAAAGTAAAAACCAAAAAAAAATACAGAAAATTAAACAAAATGAAAAAAGTCTTTGCTAAGAGAAGTGTGATTTTCCAAGAAGGAAAGAGCAGAAGGTAATTTCTTTGGTTTTGTTCTAAGAATTATTCCAAGGAGCATTCACATCCCTTGTAAGGCTTGTAATTCACAAACAGTTTGTTGACTGCACAAGAAATGCTGCTCTTGAATTAAGAAAAATAAAGACATAGATCAGTTGAGCTAATGTTAAATATAATCTGATTTCCACCAATTGGAAAAAATACATAAGAAGCTTGAAAACTTAAACATTTTGATAAAGTTAACAGATTAAGTCATGTGTACAGAAAATATAAAGGTTGGTCAAAAAGTAATGCCTGTTCTAATTTTTTTTTCTTTTTTAAAGCTATAAATCATAATATATCTCATAGTAAGAAAAATAAAGATCACTTGAGTTGATGTTAATAATGACAAACTGAACTTAGTAATAAGCTGTATAGTGAAAGGTCATTTGTTCAAATTTATGCCAAATAGAACCATTATCAATTATTACACCTACATGAGCACATTGTCAAAACAAGGCTTCAATGACTTTGTGAGGCTTCAACAGCAACCTAAAAACTAGCAATCACAACACAACTGGACAATCAGATCTTGTCCACTCTACAGTCTTGACCTGGCAACTTCAACAAACTTTTACCTGTCTGGGCCCAATGAAGGAGGCATTAAAAAAACAGTAGTCTCCCAAGGATGATATGATAAAAGAATCAACTCATACATGGCTAAGGAAGTTGCCAAGAAAGATATATCCTCATTCAAAGGTAGACAATGTTAAAGACTAGATTTAGAATTCTGAGATTTTGTGTATTTATTTTGGTATGCTTTGTTTCTTTTAATCATTTCACTTTAAGGAAGGCAATAAAGCCTCTAAAATGCATGGAGGTTACTGAGTGTAAGAGAATATGAAAAAAAACCTATTAAGGAGAAAGGACAATAAAAGAACGATAATTAAGAAAACAGAAAACTGCATTTAAATTTTTGAAGATCAAAATTGACTGGGAAGCAAGAAGGCAGAAGAGAGTTCCACAAGCGAGAAGTGCAATAGAAAAAACTGTTAGCATAGAACTTACGGTTACATCTAGCCATTTCAGTTGTAAACTGTATACTTCTACTATCAAATCTATTGTAATTAAAGGACAGGCATTACTTTTTGAAAGACCCTCACAAATAGATATCAAAATCATTATTAGACTTGTTTAAATGAAAAAAACAATGTTTAACTTTGTTATATCAATAGATTGCACTAAGTAACTTTAAAAAAGTTTTTCAATGTTTTACCCTAGGAATTTTAAGAATATTTCATGAATGTTATGAAAAATATCTTTGATAATCTTATAATTACAATTTCAAGCCTATTTATATTTTTTAAAAAATTCAGTTGTAGTTTGATTCAATTTTAATAATTGATATAATTTTTTAATAGCAGAAATGAAACAAAACTTTTGTAAAATGTGTAAATTATATCTCAAAAACATTAAGAATGTAATATAAACTTTTAAAAGACTTTCATTAAAAGAAAATATTTTCTTATAGAAACAATAAAAATGCAATTAGAATATTCAGCATGAAAACCATGAGAAATGTCAAAATTGTTACAAGAAAAAAATGTCAAAACATCAGAAATAAAAACAATGCTTTTGTTGAATTGTAACTTTCTAACAATATTTGTTATCAATATTATGTGGACATTATTCTAATATTTAGCTAATTTTATAAGCTAAACATTGTTTTAATTGAAATAATAAGACTAGAAAGATTGCACCAATCTTGTTTTTACTGTTGAAAACATTTTGGTAACAGAAAATCAAGTGGAGGTAAAAACATAATCAAAGCTAAAAGCAACCATCAAAAATAGGGTAGTGTCAGTGAAAGTATGCTGTGAAATGTAAAAATAAATGTGAAATAAAAAAGCACAAAAAGTAAACATGAGTCGTTAAAACAATATGAAAAGCTTTTAGTGGGAAAGAAGTTTGGATAATATAGAAGCAAAAAAAAGTGAAAGCAATATGTAATATAATATGTAAAAAAATGACAAAAAAAAAAAATCACTGCAAAATATAAGGATGACATTGATTTTTATAATAAACCAGGGCTCCAGACTACCAGTGTTTTTACCATTATCTCAGAACCATCCTGAACAACTTTAATCTTCCTGAAATTAATTTTTTTTTTTAACTTACTTATCACTTATAATTGTTAGCATAATAAAATACACCATTAAAATAAATGAAAAATGCTAATATATTAAAGTATAAAAATGGCTGAATACAAAATAAAATTAATTAAATTTTAGTTTAGCTTTTATAGAAACACAATTTAAAAATTTTGAATAAATCACCATGAATAATTTTACAAAATTTCATGATTGGAGTAACTTTTTATCATACTTTAAGAATTGTGTCTTATGCCTTCATTTTTCCTTACAAAGAATATTAGCATTTTTCAACTAAGTCTTTAAAGTTTTTGATTTATCTGCCTTACATTTTGACTAAATTATCAATGTTTGTTCATCATTTTTCTTAAATTCTCCCTTGTATTTTCAATTTAATTTATGATACGCAGAAAACACAAGTGTTGTTTGTTTATTGTTCATTCTAGTTATTTTTAACCAAAAATTGAAAAGAAAAAATATCAGTTTTCTTGCTTTGTTTATTAAAGTAAAATTTGTTCTCATAATAAGATCCTAATGTTTTTTACATTTAGAAATAAATAAGCCAAATATCTAAAGTCCTTCAAACTTCACTCATCTGTTTAAAAAGAAGCACTTAAATATTTTTTTGCATTTATGTGTTTTCCATTTATTAAAAAACTGCCACTATTAAGTGATAAGTAAGATTTTATTTAAAAAAAAATATCATAGAATTTTAATTAACAGTTCTGTATCATCCTGGAATTGCCCAGGAAAAAAATAACCAGTCATCCCAAACTAATGTTCTATCATATTCTGAGAAGACAGGTAAAGTTAATTTTGAGCTCTGATAATAAATATTGGTAATATACCCATAAAAATGATGGGATTATTTGTATACACATTGGCATGTCTGTCTTGGATAAAAGTGTAGTATCAGTTCACTGTGAAAATGTGTATTGATGATGTGTATATATGGTTCTTTCAAAAATGTTCATTTAAAACATTTATTTGGCATAGTTTGGGGTTTGTAAGCAAATGTATTTTTTTCATCAAAGTTAATTTTATTATTTTATTTATTGTGTAGAAATATTGTTAAAAATTAAATGGTTTTAATATGTTCCAGTAAAAATAATTAGATGCATATGTATGTAAGTATATATAAATTAACATGTACACCAATTTGCAAAAATCAGTTTTTGCTGTGGGAGTTATACTGAAAAAATTTTCTTAAATTATCTATACATACAAAAGCCACATCAGACACTACTGCATTTATACAATTTCCATCACTGAAAATATCTCTTAAAAAAACAACAAAAAAAACAAACAAGCTATAAAACACACATTATCAATCAATTTAAAATGCATTTAGGATTGTCATTTCAGCCAAATAGCTTTCCTCTCAATCTTTCTCGATCTTCAAGATCTTTCTGTTTTTTTAATTCCTCCAAAATTTTAAGCTGTTTTCGGGCATCTTTTGTGGCACTACTGTCAAGTTCTATCACACGCTCCAAATCATTTCTAGCGTCTTCTGGATTCCAGGCACCAATATGTGCTTTCCCTCGACGAAATAGAGCTTTCACATTGTCTGAAATTTGGAAAATAAAAGATGTTTATAAAATAACCATGCAGTGTCAATAAAGTGAACAAATGACTTCCCCTATTTGTTTCAGTTTATCATGCATATTGTCTTTAAAAAAAAAATACATTTACTTTTCTTTAAAAAATAAAATTTTGAGAGCTAGAAAACAATTTTATCTTATATAAATCTAAACTGGTGAGGAACAAGATAGGATATTTAAACTCTGCTAACTTAAAATATTTCCAAAGATTATAAAAACACATCATAATGTTTTATATTTTGTTTATTAGTAGTGTGAATAAAAATAGTTTCTAAAAGTAAATTCCTTTCTTTATGCTTATCTTTAAAACAATAAAAAATACAAGATAATATTGAAGAGAAAAATTGAAGTATGAAAGAATTATATTACACTAATTATGATGAAGAAAATTCATAGCTCATTTAAATCTGAGCCAAGAAATTGAGTTTTGGAAATTAAGAATATTATATAAATCAAATGAAAATATTGACTTGTTGAAATCAGAGGTAAGATATCAACTTAGATTTTAGCAGATGAATGAAAAAAATTATTGAGCAAATAGAAGTATTTTTTAAAGCCAAAAGGAAAGATTAAATTTAATAGATAATATTTTAAATACAATGATTGTTAATCACTTGGAAATAAGATTTTTGTTTTTACGATATCATATTAATTAAATCTTCCAAACTGATCCAGGGCTATCACTGCTTTTATCACTATGTAGAAATTATCTTAAAAGTATTGTGTGCATAAACAAGTTTAGAACAAGAAAGTTTCTCATGAGTTTAACTGTATGCTGGTGTTAAAATAAAGAAATAAAATCATAAAACCTACAAAAAACTAAGGGGAAAAAAAGCAGATTAACAATGATATACACTTGCTGAAGACACAGCTATTGGGTGGAACGATTTTAAATCTATTTCTACAAAATGGATAAATAGGGATTTGGACATAAGAGACCATGGATTTCAGCTGTGTATTTATTAAATCCCCCAGATATGGGTTAAATAGACTTGCCTCTCTTGCCATAGTTAGTAATCAGTTTAAGAAAATGAAAGTGAATTCTAAACCATGGAGAAGGCCATCCACTATCTTTCCTAAGAAAGCATGGTAATGTGCAGATAAAAAATAACTGTGAAGAGCCACGATCACCTACATCTTGAAGGGACATGACATTAAAAATGGGAGATTTATTCAATCATGCATTATTTGAAAATCATCATTATTTATATGATGATAGATAACTAAACAAAAATTATTTTTAAAATCAATTTGATTATGATATTTTTTTAAAATACTTGAACCTATTAGATTAATTAATTAAAAAGATAAAAAAAAAAAATTATTTACCAGGATCATGTTTAAGCACAGTATTGCAGTGTTCAATCACAGTATAATATTCATTGGACAACAGTTTACACTGACAAAAATTAAGTAACAGGGGAATCTGCATCTTGTTCAGTTTCTGCCATCCTTCATCGCCAGGCTTTTCTCTGTAATATAAGAAAAGAATCATTATGAATCTTTTTATTGTAAACCTAATTTTCATTGGCTGAAAATCTAAAAAGAATCAAGCCAATGAATAGCTCAGAACAAATTTCACAGATTCATTTAACAGAGACTGGGATGTGATCACTCCTGTTTAGGTCACCTGGAAAGAGTATCTGATGTTTGAGAGCTCAAAATGCAATAACACAAGGAATAAACTTCACTAATGAAGCTTCCTGGCACACTACAAGGGTGTTTCAGATATATTTAATCACGTTTGGCTTTTATTCATCATTCTATGATTTTTAGTAAACAAAAATAGGTGCTGAAAAATTATAAACTTCACCAAGAAGGGATTCTAAAATAAATTCTGATGTTTCATTATTTGATCAGATTTTGGGAAGTGAGTAAAATGAGAA
Organism: Acanthosepion pharaonis; assembly: GCA_903632075.3. Lineage (NCBI taxonomy): Eukaryota > Metazoa > Mollusca > Cephalopoda > Sepiida > Sepiidae > Acanthosepion > Acanthosepion pharaonis. The sequence continues at coordinate 517,818 of CAHIKZ030000551.1, forward strand.
CTTTTTAGCACCCTTTTGCAATGTGAAAAGCAGGCTTCCAAGAATCTGGTATAAGAGTTTAAATCTTGTTAGGAGATAATTATTCTTTACTTCTGAGGCTCTCTGCTAATTAACATTCATAAATTGTTACAGCAAAAACAAGTGAAATTAAAGATGGAAGAAACAAGAGTCAGAAATTTTTATTTATCTAATAGTAAAATTTCACCTAGAATTTTCTGCTAAAAGAGTTTTAGTTATAAAACTTGTTCTGATATTTCATCTACTGTATCAAAGATTTATAAGCTGCCAATGAATTGTAAGATAACTTAACAAAGAAAAATTTTGCTTAATTTTGCCTCTATCCATAAAAGAGACCCTAGAAAGTTTAATTTCTCCTGAATTAAATTTTCATTAATTAGAACTGGTACTTTATCAATATTTTTGCAATTCTATAGACTTGTTTTAAGTAAAGGTTTAAGTGTAAATGAATCCTGTAGAAGATCTCAAATTGATTTGGATATAGGACAATAACAAGATGATTAAAAAAGAACATAAAATATGAATTCTGTAGGTATCAGACAGGCATATTCAAATTAAGCTGTATATAGGATAATAACAAGCTAATTAAAAATGAACATAAAATTTTAATTATAATAACAACAGATACTTGCATCAACATTAGTTGTTCTAACATGCCAAGTGCTTCACTATATCTGTCAGTTGCTTCATCAAAATTCTGTTCTCTGTAGAGATTGTTACCCTCTTCACGTAAGACTTGAATGGCTTCCAATTTTTCTGTTTCATTTAATTCCCATGCTTCACGTTTGTAGTCACCAGGACTCTCAATCTTTATCAACTCTGAAATATAGAACAGTTTTCATAACTTTTCCTATATATTTAATGAATATGATAATATTCTTTGAAATGCAATACTACAATATACTTTGTAATGTCAAAGAACTAATGCATTTACCTAAAGATTATCAAATATAAAAACAAAACCCCCAAAATTCAATGTTAAATATAGATATAGTCATAGAATCTGTCAATCTGTCATGTTAAGTTATATAATTCAAATATTTTTTAATTGGTCCTAAAGTAGGTCAATATATTTTAAAATTCAATACAGTATGTTTTATAAGTGGGTGTTTTATTTTAGCAAATATTAAATGGAATTTTGGGCAAATTTTTAAGTTTCCTGAAGATATATAACTTTTTATTATGTGGTCTGTATTTATCAAAGTAAATAAAAAAAAATTTGAGAGTAAAATTTGCACAGATCTAACAGCATCAATTAACCAATTTTAGTTGTATGGTAATGATAGTATAATAATATTGATATTAGAACCAATCTCATTATTATTGTTATTGACTGTCAGTCACCAGGAGGCATGTGTAATGGTTACTGGTGTGGAAAAGAAAATCAACATGTTGAGTTCAAATTCCAGTTGATTCATTCAGTTCATGTTAATGCCCTTGGAAAAAGGCATGAATCCATCTTTCTCCAGCTGTTGGTTAAATAGCAGATCAGAGTGGGTTCTTTTACCTTGGGGTGGCAACCAATCTAGAAGAAGGTAAGCTGAATTCAAAACCAGTCTGAAGCAGGATAGACTAAGTTAGGCAATATGCCCTAAACACATCACTTCTTCTATGGTTGCAGTAAATGTGGGTCCTCTCTGACCCCCAGGAGTTACAGGTTACTTGTAAGATTGTGAGAGATCAATAACCAAACTCTAAATACTGGTAAAGGCTGAGTGACCTTAAATTCTGCTTTTGTGAAATAAAAAGCCAAATCCAAAGAACAATAGTCATCAATTGCTCAGTGTTCTATTTTTAGGGTCAGAGGGCAAAATGGCAGCAAACAAAATCCTCAATCTCATATATAAAAAGAAACAAATTTAACATTGAAAATTCTAGGAACTTTTAATTCAAATTTTAATGTTGAAATGAGACAATAATAATATCCAATATATGCACTTGTATGTACAATATCCAATATCAACACGCCAATGTATCGTGCCAGAAAATCTTTCTCCTGAGTATACATCTTGCACATTTATAAAAATCTATTATTTGTCTATGTATTAAATATTGCTGCCATATCTGGTTTGGTGTATATCTTGAGATTCTTGACAAAATTCAAAGAAGGGTCTGTAATCAGTCCTGAACAGGCTTCTCAACTTCAGTGACCAACATAACATAGTGTCTTTTCTACAAATATTTTCATGGCAGCTGTTCTGGTGAGTTTTTCCTTCTAGTGCTTCAACTACATGAATTTAGGCATGCTACTAGATTGGCAACTAGGTCTCACCATTTTACTGTTGATCTAGTTAGATGCAATTGCCACTTCTATTCTAACAGTTTCCTTTCTCATACTTCTAACCTGTGTAACTCTCTTACAATTTCCTTGCTTCCCTGCCATATACAATCTTCAAAAATTTAAATTAAATTCAACACTGTCTTTCTCTTTTTCTTCTTTGTCCTTTTCTTTTCACTACCTGTAACCCCCTGCACTCAAGTAGCATTATTGCCTTGCTTGGGGTGAAATGATTAAAAAAAAAAAAAGAATTAATCTGACTTATTGCGTTTTTTAATTAGTCTTCAATTCCTGTCCTTTAAGAAATACCTAACTTAAAGTTTGAAATCAGTATGTTTTTTAAATTCTTTTAATTAGTAGTGGTGACATTTATGAGAAATTATTGTGTCTCTATACATAATTTAGAATTTAGATATTTTTCATATAATTAATTCTTCCTAGTGTCACTTACCTAATGTAAAAATAAGTGGTTCTGGATTTGTGAGTAAAGCATCTAAATCAGGATAGCCAAGTCCTTGTTTGGTCATTGACATCATGCCACAGCAATGAGATTTCTGTGGTGCAGTGTGGCTGTGACCATGATCCTTTGAGCGAGCAATGTTGCGGAGACTTTTAGCAACAATAGGATATCCTTCTATATGCTGAAAGTCAAGGAAAACTATGTATTATTTAAAAATAAAAACACACAATAAGAGTTTGTTTTGAATAACTATAAAAATTTATTTCCGAATTCGTCTAATTTTAACAATTCAAATTTTTAAAAAGAAATCGTAAAAATTTCAATACACACATCATTACGTACTATAATAAGTTTGTTAATAAACTTTTAATGGAAAAGAAAATACGATGGTTACCATGGCTACATTTTTTAAATGTCAAAAAGTAAGTTGTCGCTTTTTAATTAATTAATTTATTTATTTTTCCATAAGAAATACGCGCTTTTTATTTAGGAAATTTTTTTAGAAAACCACGCTTATTATATTACCTTAGCATCAACAAGAAATTCAGAAACTTCGTTCAACTTCATAGATCTGACACATTTTTCCCAAACATCAAACGTAAACTTTTTGCCCAAGAGTAATTCCATAGATTGATTTCCTGGTTTTTTGCTATCATCTATAACTGTTTCATCACATTTTCTTGTGTGATACTGGAACGTTAGCTAAAAGAAAAGTGATCATAAAACAGTTTGTAACAAATTTTACCATTTGAAAGTAGCAAAAAATAAAAGAGAAGACATTTATTGATAATAAACATTAAAAAAAATCGTTCACATTTTAAACTTTATGAATTTTTTTAATCGCTTCAGGTCGTACACACTATAACATTCCAACCAAATTTAAATCGAAATCCTCTTAAAAATATAAACATATAGTCCTTTTTTCTAGTTTAGAAGTTATTTTAGTCGTTTGTAGCATTGACAACTTTATAACAACAATTCAATTATTTAATGTTTATTTATCAAAACTGACAGATGACATCAAAAATTCGAAAAATGTCAACATTAAAATTTGACATAAGAACCGTATATTTGGAAACACAACAGCAAAATTGACAATAAGATTGTTTACATTATATTATCATAACATATAAAAGTTATACTAACCTTCCATCCAACCCCATCGCCGTAAGATGGAATCTCACCTTGTCCAGGATAAATAATTTTTTTCTGAATTCCTTGCTCTCGAAGATCCTTGAAAATTTCAGCCATTGTTATTGCTTACTCAAGGGGAGATCACTCTACTGAAAATGAAAAAAAAAAAACTGCCGAGTCACCATTTAAGGGAGGAAACTAAAATGGTGTTGGTAGTAGAAAGAGTGTAATGATCTATTCAATCTCAAACTTAAAAGTAAGGACATGCTTGTTTTGAAAACAAAAATTTAGAATCTTGAATTTTAATCTGTATTTGAATTGAACACTAACCAGTGAGACCAGTATGCAACCACCTCATGCACAAAAAACTTGTTGCAGCAAAGCAAATCATTATCATGAAAAAAATACATTTAACAAAAATAAATAATTTGACACTTGGAAATGATTCTTGAATTTTTATGATTCCTCATGTTATGGAATACGTATCATTTCTTTTCATTTAATGAAGTGACCTGATATTGTTATTTATTTATGCTCTGTCTCTAAAAATATAAAATAAATTGAAGTTAGAGACAATTCATAAATTTTAACGTTTGTTAGCGTCTACATTATTTATTAGCCCCCATATTTACAGAATGAAAAAAATGAGTAAGAAGAATTATAGTACCAGTCTTTCTCATGGTGATGATCTGCCAGCTTTGAGAATCAACATTTAAATCACTAGCTTTTTTTAGTTTACCTTAGCTGGAATAAAATTGACTATTACCAAAAAGTTAAACTAAAATTTCTAATCACGAAATTATGAGAAATAAGATATTATATGATTATTTGTGATTGGTAGTTTAAGATTAGCCAATAAGCACACAGCAGCTGATTTTCTACATTTTTGAACAACTCTTTACTCTTAATACCAGCCTTTAGAATGACCAAATGCTGAATGCATCATCTCTACACCTTTATCATCACAGAGTCTGTAGATGATGAGTACATCCACTCACCCTCAACAAATAAGTTTGGTCACAGACACTATTAAGTTTGCAAGGACTCATTTGTAATGTTGACCAATATAATTTGTACAAATCATAAGTCAGTTGCATTTTATTCTCTTATTAATATGTCTGCATTCGTCACATGGGAATCTTATATGGGGTTCAATCCAATTCCCCATATTTTGCAAACTTAATGAAAATTAATATTTTGCAGCTTAATGCTTAATTGCAGATTTATTGTGATTAATTACAGATTGTGGCAGTTTTAACAATGATTTTGCAAATTTACCTTATTATTTGATAACTTAAATGAATGTTGTTCAGATTTGCAAACTTTTACAAACATTTTACAGTCTAAAAATTGTAATTCAACTTTTTACAACTTATTTGCTACCTGTTGCATTTGAACTTTGAATCTTTAAATGAAAAAATATATTTTTACCAGGCAAGAAATAAAGGGGATGAATGTCCTAATATGAAAAAAGCAGGTCTATTCATTATTTCAATATTTAATATTATGTTGTAATAATATTATTTGAATTGTGATTTAATAAGTGACTTTGTTACATGATTCTTAAAAAAAAAAGATACCATGAAATCTGAACACAAAATTTTTTAGGCTCAATTTCAGAATTGTGTGTATAGTGTACAACCTGACAGAGCTAAGTTAGCCATTTTAAAAAGTTGTTTAACAGGCTATGCTCTGCAGTGAATGTTTCAATTAACTTTAGGAAACAAAAACTTTAATGTTGCAATAGAAATGTTAATCAAAGAATTTTTAGATGTACCATAGTTAATGAGATATTTAAACAGATATTGACAACCCAACCTAAATATGATGCTGAATTTGTGAATCTAAAACAATATTTAGCAGAAGTTTGTGCCAATTTGTCTGAACTTAAAACTTCCTACAGGTTGGATTTTTTGAAGATGACACACCAGTTTTGAAACTGGCCAGCCATATTTTATTTGAGTGGCTTCCGCACAATTTTAAGTGTGAAGTTATACATTGGGCAGGAACTAGTTACCCAACTCTTAATGATATATTTAAACATAGCAATGAAGCTATCAGAGCAATTTCTAGAATGAAAAGAATTAATTATAGTTAAATCTCAAAATATAAACATAATACTATGGAGAAGGAAAGTTCTGTGGCAGTTCTACAGAATTTCTCCAAAATCTTCAATGCTATACGTTGTAGATTATGTGTTAACAAGGGACATTGGATGACTAAATGTACCAAATTCTCTACTACTGAGGCTTGCAAAGAGCAATGTAAGTTCATGCATCTATGTGCTAAGTGCTCAAGTTCAAAGCATAAAACAAATAATTGCCCTGGAAATAAAGCCAAATTACCTTATCCATGCAAGAATTGTTCTTCTAAGGGACCTTATGTGAAAAATTAAAACGTATATCACTGTATAATAATAATAACTAGCCACTTGTATTCAAGGATACCCATCTACTAGGATGGCAAGCCAATCCCTATTGCAGACTCTTACTCAGGCACTTGTGTTTGTTCAACACCCATATATATTATACTGCAACTATGTTGAGCAGACCTTAGTTACAGTTTCTGGGAGAGAGCATGTTACCTAGAATGATCAACAATCTGAACAACACCAGCACACTCAAATCCTTGGTCACGATGACTTGTGACTTCATGCTAGCACAACTATCAAGGACCCCTGGTGTTTTATTTACCCAATTTCACTCACAAGGCTTGGGTCAACCCGTGGTATGGTTTTCAGGCACTTTCCAAAGGTGCCACATGCTGGGATCATCCCCTCCAGTCTGATAACATCAGGAAGTCTCCTTCCTGACAAATTGATCAGGGTAAGATTTGAGCCTGGTTCTCATTGTCAGAAAGCAAACATTCTAACCACTCAGCCACATCTGTTTACTCACCTGTGAGGAGAATAAATTCTTATTACCTATAGTAAAATTAACCATCCAGCAAGGTAGAAAAAGGATGGTGGTCAATTTCTTATTAGACACAGGTAGTCAGTGTTCAAACTTTTCAAACAAAATAATTAAATGGCTAAATTGCTCCAATAGGTTGTTAAGAAAAGTGGATTTTCAAGTTAAAATGTACTTAAGACAAGCTAACAGCCAATTTAATCAAATTGTACTGGATACTGAGATGAAGAAGAGAAGGCATCTTCCTTTGCCTGCATTAAGTGATAGCAAATTTATATATTATCTTAGAAATTGACGAATTAAATTCAATTGAGAAAAATCTAATCAGTTTGAGCCAAAGATTATCTTTTTCAAGAAATAAACATGGCCAAATCGATATCTGAGGATTAATAGGTGTCAACATATTTCAATTCATGTGTTCTACCAAGCTCATTAAATGTATAAGGGGCTTAACATAGCAATTACTGAGTTATATAGCACCATTTGGAGAGATTAATCATTTTCTATATGATCATCAGATAAAACCAGTAAATTTTAAGACTACAGTTAGTCTAAACAGTTATCATACTATTGTAAAAGAGTTAGCCAAATGTCTTGAGCGAGAAGTAAATTTTGTATTAAATCCCAAAAACACCTATCCTGATACCTTTGATATGTCTCTAGTAGAAAGAAATGTAGAGTGTGTGTTAGAAGTAGAATCAGCTATTACAGAAATAGATATAAGTTCATATCAAAGAAAAAATAGAAGAATTCAAGGAATCTATTGAATTCAAGGACAATGTATATTATGTGGATCTGCTGTGGTATGAGAAGAAAATCACTCCTGTTCCGTGTAATTATAAAATATTCCTAGCTGTACTTCAAAGAATAATGCAGTCTCTTGAACATAAAAATCTGCATAAAGATTATAACAAAGTATTCTTTCCACAAGAAAAAGAATGTGTTATAGAAAGAATACTGTTATGGAGTGATTTCACAGTGGAGGCTTGTATTTGTACTAAGTCGGTCCTAAAATAGGTTCGATGTACAAAATGTTAGGAACTTCATATAATAGATATGACGCAGAGTAATCTAGTGGTGGTCGCTGATACTTTAGTATCCGACTAACGGTTGTCCGACATCCACTGACTGACCAACTCACTGAGCGACTTAGCGACTCCTACTTATTATAGGTGGGAGAGTCTATTAACTATAGAATAGGTGTGTTCCACTATAACAAATACACATACTATCAGAAGAGTATAAAAAATGTGTTTGGATTCCACATAGACCTGTGTTCAAAATGGAGTCTCAACAAAAATTAGACTGGATTTTTACTGCTCAGTTAAATAAGGCTGCCTATTCAGAAATAAACATGATCAAAACAATTGGAAGATCTAAAATTAATTACTATGGATTATTGACATTATTATCAGATATACAAAGGTCAATTAATTCAAGACCCTTGACATATAGATACCCTTTGGACAACAAGCTCATCCCATTAATGCCAAATTCATTCATACACCCAAATGTGAATGGAGAAATAGCAATACATCAGAATATACCAGTTAACAACAGTACTGAACCAGCAAGAAACCAATTGATGGAGTCTCTGAGAAACAGAGAGGAATTATTAGAAAAATTTAAAGAAAATTGGTACAATGAATATTTATTCAATCTCAGAGAAGAGTGTAAAGAACTGCATGAGATAGACTATCACAGTAAAATCCATGTTGATGAAGTTGTGACAATTAAGTACTCCGCTAAATCCAAACTATTCTGGAAACTGGTCAGGGTCACAAAATTACATTTAGGAAGTGATGAAAGGGTGTGCTCAGCTGGCATAATGAAAGGAGATGGGTCTGTTGAAATACACAGTCTAAAACACTTATTTCCATTGAAATTGTCCCTGACCAATAACCAAGATGCATCACAAGAAATAAAGGTCCATGTCAATCCTAAAAGAAAAAATAAATGTAATACAGATTTTGTTACTATTAATATTACCAAAATAAAATAAAATAAAGTAATTAATATTCGCTGTACTAACAGAATTGTATGACCAGAATAATGCTAAAAGAATCCTAGAGCAGTCTGCCTGCAAGGTTCCTAATCTTTTTATACTTTTGTTTCTCTGAATATTTAATGCAGTTATTATTGTAAATTGAATATTACACTAATAAACTCTGAATTCTGGTGACTTACTTATCAAACTTTAAATGTTAACTAAATGGTTGCATATGAAAGCACATTTAACTAGGCAACATGCATAATACGTTTTCTTCTTTGTTGGGAATATATGAGAAATAAGATATATGATTATCTGGACTTGGTAGTTTAAGGTTAGCCAATTAGCTCACAGCTGCTGATTAGCACACTTTTCTACCTTTTTTTGAACAACTCTTTACTCTTGATACCAACCTGAACAGGTCATCTCTACACATTCTTATCACCACAGAGAACATAGATGGCAAGAACATCAACTCACCCTCAGCAAATAAATTTGATCACAGGCATCATGAAGTTTGCAAGGACCCATTTGTAATGTTGACTAATATAATTTGTACAAAGCATAAGTCAATTGCATTCTATTCTCTTATTATTACTATGTTTGCAACCGTCACTTGGGAATTTTATATGGGACCCACTCCAATTCCCCATAAAATCTATCAAAAAGTGGTACACTTCTCAGTTACCAAGTAACCATTAAAAATGAGGTTTTATTTTGGAGTATAAGATGAACTATTATTAGTATTTAATAAAAATTAATATATTATTAGAAATTGAAGGATAAAGAGATTACTAATGACTATGGTTTTGTGTAGTCTAAGATTATGTTAACAAATAAATAACTCTGACCATGTGACTTGATTTTGAATCTCACCATAATTGATTTGCGAGAAAGTTAACTTCATGATGTTATCAAACTGGAGACATGATCCTAGTGTGTGGCACTATTGAAAAGTGCCTTAAAACCACACCATGGATTGACCCTAACATTGTGACTAAAATTGGTTGTGTCAGCACAAAGTCACAAGAAGTCATTATGACTGAAGTTTTGAGTGTACTGTCCGTGTTCAAACTATTGCTCATGACAGGTTATGTGTTCTATCCTAGAAACTGTAACATAGTTTCAGTATAAGCTACAGTCTGTGTAGGTATTGAAGAAACACAAATGTGTCTGAGCAGATGTCTACACCAGGGAATGGCTAGATGCCCTAGAAGGAACTTCTTGCAACAACATGTGTCACTGAGGAGATTTTCTGATTTTATCATTTGCTTACCCACTATTAAGCTTTAATATTGGGTACAAAAACTATGACAATGTGGAAAGAATGAAATGTGCCACCCAAAAACTTTTTCACTTTGTCAGAGTTTCTCCCCTAAATAAAAATTTATGTATCGTTCATTTTCCTATATATATATATATATATATATATATATATATATATAGAGAGAGAGAGAGAGAGAGATAGATAGATAGATAGATAGATAGATTTAATATCAGAATTTTATTTGAAAACCACTACTACAATGTTTCACAAATTCACATTCTAAACTCTTTTCTGATCTTTACCCCAACATACACCCCTGCTTCCAAAACTGGGTCCCAAAGCCTTGATGCTTATCAGAGGTAAGAATATACTTTTGATGAACAAGAGAGATGGAAAATATAAAAAGGAATTTGACCACCCCTACCTTGACCATGGTGCCATAAAGTGTGTGTTGTTGTTGTTGTTGGTGGTGGTGGTGGGGGGGGGGATTAACCCTCACAACTTGTCAGACCCTTGCTTCCAAAACCAGCTCCCAAACCTTTGATTCTTATCAAAGAATATATTTTCTGACAAATAAGAAGGTCAGGAAAGTGTATAAGCAATTTTGGAGGGAAAATTTCCAAATATTTCTGAGCCTTCTAATCTCAATAAATATGAAGAATATGTGCATCTTTAGCAGTGAGTACTTGACATTGTCTGTGATAACATCAGGTCGGCAACAGTAACACCATCTTCAGTCATCTTCAGAACCTGTTTCAAGGAAGAAATCTAAATACTGGGCTTTAATGACAGACCATCGACCCTCTACTAAAACTACTCAAGATCTGCTTCCTAGGACCTTGAACTTCTCATTGTCGGCCTACAAACACATTTAACTACAAACTACGGATCTTCCAATTGTTTTCTACTCAACAAGAGCTCTGAAGAAATCTTGTGAGTGTTAACCCCTTAAGAACAATTTACTTGCTTAAATAACTTTTAGGTGCTCAGAGAAATATTTTTGAGCAAGTCTTTACATGGACACTTTTACTTCCTTTAAGTTAAAGGAATTTTCTTCTCCATTTCTTTCTCTCATATTTTGGATATATCCCTTTACCTTTTCTTTCAGTATATAAATAAACATTTCCTTCTATTGTTACACCCTGAGCAGGAGTTTGGCTCTTTATTCTTCCACCTAAAAAAGAGAATTGTCCACTCTAAACTTTCAATCCGTTGTTACTTTTATTGATTCTGTCACTTTTAACCTTAACCCTTTCATGTGGGAAAGCTGGGACAAATTTTGCATCCATATGTAAAGAATAACTAAAATAATGGAAGCATTAATAATAATAAAAAAGTTAACCCTCAATAATATTAAGTATGAACACAGCCACAACATGCTGACAGTGTTTGGAAAATAAAATGAACATTCTCATCAGTATAGATATGCATAAAAATAATAATAAAAAAAACATCTTTGATAATGACTAACAGAAAGTGCATGGATATATAGAACATGTGATCAGTTTTTACACACTTTATGACCAGAAAAGAAAACACTTGTTTGAATGCTACAAAAATGTCATAAAAGCTTGGTAAACCTGGATAAATGTGCTCACAATAAGACATAGTATAAAAAGGATGATTTTTCCTTGACTCCACTTTTTATTACTCTTTGGCAATGTTTATTGTCTTAAAAAGTGATTATTAGAAATGTAATAAAGCCTAAGCATATGAGAACAAATTTATACATTTTTTCTTTGTTCTTGAGAATTGACAACAAAAATAAGCTTTATATTTATATTAGACTACACTATATATTATATTAGATTTACACTATTTTATTATCTTATTATTTACTGGTGTGAATGGCAAAACATCAGGTCTTTTTTTTTTTTTTTTTTTTTTTAAAAAGGGGGCCTGATTGGTGGGCCTGGGCAGTGCTATCTTATCAACATTTGCTTTTTTTATCTACATTTATACAGGGTTTTAAGGAGCCCTCCAGAAAGTAGTGCACTTCCTTTTGCTGGAGTCAAGGAGCAGAGAGCACCATGTTTTCACAAGGGGACAGGGAACTGCTCTATTTTATAGAAACAAATGGGTGATAAACCACTCCTTTTGCCACTCCTAAAATAAAATGAAAAATTGAAGTTGTAAAGTTTGGGACGGGGAATATTTTCTTACAGTTTTTCCTTTTTTAAGCAGTTAATACGGAAATACTTTAAGACGGTCAGCATTTTTCTTTTGATCCAATTCAAAGCAAAAGATCAATTCTTTTATGAAAGACAAATTGCTACAGTATAGTCTAAGAAAGTTTAAGATTTGTCGATTGGTTTTCTATCTGTCACAATGTCTGTGTGTGAGTTTTTTGCATGTCGGTATCAGTTACAAGTGTCAATTCATTTACAAATATTAAAAGTCTGTGTTTTTGTTTTCATAAATAATTAAAACAACAGAAACGACTGAATCTTAATCCAACTTACTTTCTTTTTTTTTAATATTTTTTAGACTTTCACATTTCACTTCAACTAGAGAACAAGCTTCAAACCTTTTTTTCAGTTAATTGTGGTATGATGTAAAAAAGGTCAATTTATTTAAATTTTTACTTTTGGAAACAATCATAGTTCGTATTTGGGTTCAACATTAAAATATGTAATGGTTTAATGAATGCAAGTTAACATGGTTTCTAAAAAATCCTGTTTTTAGTTTAACTATTTGTTTACAGCGCTAAATATAAAAAACCAAATGCGATGTTAAAATTAACTTGACACTTTTTCTGCAAGTTTCAGTGTAACTGAACAGACTTATTTTTTTTATTTAATTTTAAGTCATAAACATGTGATATTTTTTTTAGGTTATTTTGCAATAAAAATACGTTAATTATAAAAATCTCCGTTTCAGATAGTTGTGTGGTATGCTAATGAGATTTGGTATAAAATTGATAAGAAGGCTTTGGTGAAGGTTGCGTTTTTGTTTAGCACATCACATTTAAATTTTACAAAGAAACACAAAGAAGGAATAACAAGAGATTATTCAGTAATCAACAATAACATGTATTGAAAAAACAAGCAAGTACAACAATTGTGTTTGGTGAAACAAAGTTAAGAAAGAGGAAGTAATTCCGCTTGTACTGATATGAGATTGTAAATATGTGTTTAAAGAACTTTCTTTTTTAAAATGTTCAGAGTTCAGCAATATGTGATAACTGAGTTTAAGTATGAGAAAGTTGTACAAAAGAATGATAGAATTCTGAGTTGGTTACTTGGCTTTTTGGACAGATAGTTCACAGCATAGTGCAATTGTAATTTTGTGTGTGTGTGTGTGTGTGTGTGAGTAGAAGAATGAGAATTCACATACGTGGTTGAGCTCTGGAGATTTACTGTTTCTACTACTGTTTTTTTCTTTGATTTTCATGTTATTTATACTTTGTGAATAGGCTCCAGAAACGAGAGGAGGAAAGATATTGAAAGAAGTGTTATATTATATTATTGGTCAAAAATCAACCAATCACTGATTTTTTTCTAAACCAGGTTTGGCAAAGTAAAAATCATAAAATTTGATGTGTCTCATGCGATGCATAAATTGTCCTATAGAAAATAGTGCTTATTTTCTATCCAATGGCTATTGAGTATTTTGTGTGTATGGTGTATGTAAACAACCACTACAGTTGAGTTTTCAGAGATTATTTCGTAATTAACAGAATTATTTTCAAAGTGTTTGTAATATTTACTTTCCAAAACCTTTTCCAGATTGACACTGTCACAATATTTTCTTTCTATGAGTCCTGTGTCAAATACGTTTGTTTTTCTTTTACTTTCAAATTTATAGCGTTTTTAAATCTATACCTAAAAGTTTTTCTGCATTTACAGATTCTTGTAATAATAACCAATAATACTTACTTCAGTAATTAAACTTAAGTTCTTATTGTTTTATAATTTAACCTAAGTGGTTTTTACTTAAAAACAAATCTTTGTCTTATTTTTTCTGCATAATTTGCTCCCTTCACAAAAGAAAATTTTCAGAATTACAACAAAATAATTTTATTCATATGAAAGAATACTTTGTTGAATTTTTTACAAAATTCGCTCTTGAAAACTAAAAGTTTTTCTTTTCATGTTATTAATCTAACACGGGTTACATTTAACTTACACTATATTTTTTAAACCTTTGAGTCCTGACCACTGCTTTACCAGTGGTAGAGAAAAATGATGTAATGCCAAGTCACCAGTTAAATAAAGGTAGAGGAAAATGACTAATGCCCAACTACCGGTTGAACGGTGGGTAAACACTAGTAACTATTTTTATATTTATAGTGAAACATTACATAAAAATTATTTCCAAATTTTGACTTGGGAGCTCAGGCAGAAGGGTTAAAATTGTTCAGGAATGCTGGGCTCAGAGGGTTAAACCCTTAATGACTTCAAATTTATTCATTTTCATAAAAGCATTTTTTTTATTATTTCACCCCATGCAAGGCAATAAAGCCACTAAGACACGAGAGATTACTGTGTGAGAAATAACATGAGAAAAATAATCGCTCTTAAGGAGAGAGAACAATAGAAGAACATGAGGTAAAAGAGATAGAAGATAATGATTGACATTGCATTTAAATTTTGTAGAGCAAAGTTAACTGAAAAGCAAGATGCCAGAAGAGGACTCCACAAGCAAGAAGTGCGAGAGAAGAAACTGTTAACATAGAACTTACAGTTACATCTAGCCATTAAAAGTAAAATGATAAGACTTTACTGTCAATATTGTACTGCACTTAAATTCATAGAATTTAAAATCTAGGTATGATAGGAGAGAGTTCATCTGAACAATTATCATGAAAGATATAGAAAAAACATAGGGAAGCTACATTACGTCAGTGGGAAAATGACTGAAGCCAAGATGCTAGGTCAGGATCAATAACATTGCAGATTCTTCTTTGTATTTTATCAAGGATCGCTAAATATATAGCAGAAGCACCAGATCATATGTAGCAGCAATATTCTAACCATGGACCAAATATGTAACATAGATTCAGCCATGAAAAATTATCTTACTTGACACAGAAGCAATTGATTCAATATAATCTTTCCATTTCATGCCAGCCGAGAATGCTAGACTGAAAGGGTACTAAAGGAAGTAAATTATATATATATATATATATATATATATATATTCAACCAATAAACCGGTGAGTTTTTGGAGTGTTCACACCTGGTCAGTGATGGAAACTAGTGTAACATGATTCAGAAGATCTAGTTTTAGGAAGATTGTAACATGAGCATGTTTTTTTTTTTTGTCCTGTTATTTCTCTTATTTTTTATTCATATCTGCTTTATCTGTCATACGCATTCTTTATATTTCTGCACATTTTTCATTGAGTCATTCCCCTTTAGCCTGCCTGCATTTGTTCTTCATTTCTTTGTGTAGTGTCCTATATTCTGTTTCATGTTTTGACATTGTTTTTATCTCCTTTCCATCCACAATTTTTTTAATTGTTTTTAAACTGACATTACATTGTCAGTCATTGAGTAATAATATACATCGTGTATCTGTATATCTGGTGTGGTGCATACTACACAGGAAACCTCAACGAGGTTGGAGCCCCAAAAGGGCTAGTTTCAGCAGAGTTTTTTTGCTTTTTGTACTTTTTTACTCCCTAATAACTGACATGACCAGTGCTTACTTCTCTGAACCTCTCAACTACTGGGGAGAGGGGGCAGAAGTGCTAATTTCAGTAGCTCTTATTTTAATTGTAATTTTATTTAATTGTAATTTTTTCTCGGTGAAATCATTTTTATTCCGAAATCATCCACTAAGGAGGATCTATTATTTTTTTTTACTAATAGTAATACTAACCAGAAGTCCACAACTAGTAATTAAAATAAAATTTCTACTCCCTATTTTTTACATTTCTAGAAAGATAAAACCGATAATATGATCACTTTAAAAATGTCAGTCCATACACAAATACTGGCTTCTCCAATAACCATGAAAAAGCATTTTTTTTTTGTATAACTGGACACTATCCTCCCACCTACTAGAAGAAGAAGAAGAGCAGTAGCAGCAACAACAACAATAAAAAAAAACAATAATAATAATAATAATGTCAAAATACAAGGACCTTGAAATCAAAATCTCAAAAATGTGGCACATAGGAACATCAACAATCCCTGTTGTAGTTGGAGTTCTAGGATTGGTTGGAAAAGATTCCAGTAGACTAATTGAAGGGATCCCTGGAAGTCCATGCCTCAAAGAGATACAAAAAAATTGTTCTGACAAGTACAGCCCATACTTTACGAAGGGCTTTATCTATGTCATTTTTTTTTTTTGTCAGTGGAAAGTGTCATGATGCCATTTCTAACCTTAGGTTCCTGAGCAGGACCCGGAATGAAATGTGTAAATGCCAGAAATCAAAGAAAATAATAATAATAATAATAATAATAATAATAATAATAATAATTTATCTATGTAATTTTTTTTTTTTTCTTTTTGTCAGTGGAAAGTGTCATGATGCCATTTCTAACCATAGGTTCCTGGGTGGGACCCGGAAAGAAATGCGTAAACGTCAGAAATCAAAGAAAATAAAAGTAATAATAATAATGGTGGTGGTGGTAGTAGTAGTAATAATAGAGGAACAAAAGAAAGATTTTATGTCAATATACAGTATCATCCCAGATAACTTAATTTTCAAAATGTCTGTCATACGACATGCCAGGATTAGACAGTTGGCTATTTCTAATATTCTTCTATTCTTCCACCCTTTATTATGTAAGCATTGCTGCCTATAAAAATTATTTCATACGAAACTAAAACTATCTTTATTATGTTTAATTTATTATTTATTTAAATTGTCTTCTGCAGCACTTCAGGGAAGTGCAGACCCTTTATCTCAATTGTTCTGAACACTTTGAAAATTTGCACCTCCGATAAACAAAATTCAATTTGTAGTGATCTATTGCCACAATAAAATAACATGAAATATAAATTTGTGAAAAGTTTAAAGTCAGGGATTACGCATAGCATCCAGTACTCATCAAAAACTGCTAATTATTCAGAGAAATTGAGGTTCTTATAACAACGTTAGTAACAGTTTTGATTGCAAGCTAAGAAGTATTCAATTGAACTTTTGTTCAAAATGATAGTATAAGATAATATTTTCTGTTGCTATTTATTTGTTAAATTAATAAGGCAATATAAACATGCACCAATGAAAAAAAAATAGGTAAACAGCAATCATCTTCCAACAGATCTTTTTCCACTGTTGACCACTTGAAAGGAGCAGCTTCATTCATCTTCTCATTCCCACTGTCCAAGCCACAGGCAAGTTCAGTGTATTCTTCTCTCACACTGTTTGTAAATCTCTCACAGTTTCTGTCTGTCTGTCTGTCTCTCTGTCTCTCTCTGTCTCTCTCTGTCTCTCTCTCACACACACATACTTTGTGTATGCAAGTTTCCTCTTTATATGTACTTACATACAGACTTTTTTTAAATTCATTTTTTACCTTTATTTCACCCCAAGCAAGGCAATAAAAGACAAAAGGGGTTACTAAGTTTTAGAGAATATAAGAAAAAATACACCATGAAGGAGAGAGGACATTAAAAGGACAAGAATTAAGATAATAGTAAATAACAATTGACATTGCATTTAAATTTTTGAACATCAAAGTTGACACTGAAGCAAGAAACCTGAAGAGAATTCCACAAGTAAGAAGTGTGAGAGAAGAAACTGTTAGCATAGAACTTACAGTTACACCTAGCCAATTCAACTGTAGAAACATTCATTTCATACAAAACTTATCTTTATCCACTGAATTTAATATCTAAATTGTCAGCTGTATACAACCTCTTTATCAGATCAATGATTAAAAATGGTTTTTGAATGAGTGAAGCCTGTGGATCTTGGCAAAAACCATTCTTTTTTGAAAATTGTGGACTGGCACTACAGAATCAAAAACAAAATAACTGTCCAAATATAGAAACATGTAACTTAAAAAGAAAATAATGACATAATCAAGATGGTAACATTCCACACTACTTCAAATATAAGGTTATGATGGAAGCACCCATCAATACTGGAAAAAGCAAAAACAGCTACTGGTCTTGTGAAATTTATTTTCCTGAAAAATTGTTTTAAGAGAAGGATTTTGTAAAGTTCAACCAAAAGCTGTACTAACTGCTTAGCCAATGAATGCAAAATATTTCATTATAAGGAAATGGATGGGGAGAACAGATACTACACTTTGATCATAGGCCGGTGGCCAGAAAGTAAGGAAAAGTGGAACTCAAATACCAATGGCTGCTCAGTGAATGAATGCTGAATGTTTCTTTATAAGGAAATGGCTAATATTACCATTAGCATTAGAGATGAGGAAACAGATACTACACTTTGATCATAGACTGATGGCCAGGAAGTGAAGAAAAGTGGAACTCAAATACTAATGGCTGCTCAGTGAATGAATGCCTAATGTTTCTTTATAAGGAAATGGCTAATATTACCATTAGAGACCAGGAGAACAGATACTACACATTGATCACAGACTAATTGCAAGGGATTGAAGAAAAGTGGCACTCGAATACCAATGACTCCTCAGATAATGAATACCAAATGTTTCTTTATAAGGAAATGGCTAATATTACCATTAGCATTAGAGATGAGGAGAACAGGTACTACACTTTGATCATAGGCCGATGCCCAGGAAATGAGGAAAAGTGGAACTTGGATACCAATGGCTGCTCATTGAATGAATGCCGAATGTTTTTGAATAAGCAAATGGCTAATATTACCTGTAGCATTAGAGATGAGGAGAACAGATACTACACTTTGATCATAGACTGATAGCCAGGTATTGAAAAAAGTGGTACTCGAATAATGGTATTTACGCGACCTCCCCACGTGGCAGGATGTGATACAAAGCCGATTTTTATGTAGGGCGATCTGAGCCCGTAAGTTCGGGCAAAATTCCCCGTAGACTCCACATACATGGGGTCTCGTTTGTCTCCCTCCGTAGACGAGACTCTACCCTTCGGCATAGCCTTGTTTTTGATCCTCTCTGCTCGAAATCAGAGTTTAACGTCTTGACGCTTGTTCGAACCTAAGCTGGAAAGCACTCCTACCCCGAGACCAACACCATAGATTTCTACTGGAACAGTCTACTTAATGAAGGTGTATCAGTTCTTTGTATACTGACGGTTATCAGTTCGTTCCCTACAATACTTCCCCGTCGAGATTATTTTCCTCCAAAAATTAATATTTTTTTTTTCTTTTTTGGATCTGGACTCAAGGGTTTTACACGCTTTCTTTTTCTTTTACTGGTCCGTCTTGGGACTACAATTTCAGTAGTTAATGGAGTTGGAATGTCAAAAATATCATAAATTAAATTCATCAGTACTTCCTTTCGCGCAATCGCACCCTCAGTGAATTTAAGTCTCAATTGATTTAGATGTCTTTTGCATTACGTACCATCTACATTACTCTAACAGCTCTTTTAGTAATAATACCGTCTTCACAAAATCCTCTTCTAAACATCCTGAGGAAAACTTTATCCCCAGACATGAAATATTTAGTTGGACTTCTGGTGTTATTTGCAGTGGCGTAGCTAAGGGGGGAGGAGCGAGGGGCGGACTGCCCCGGGTGCCAGCACAGGAGGGGTGACACAATGTCACCCCTGTCGGAGTTAACTCCCCCTTTAGTACATTAACCCTTTCACCAGGGGTCGCTCTTCGCTGCTATAAATAGCCGCTGACCCTTCGCCTCTATCTCTTTTTTCCTTCAGGCCTGTGCGCCGACACCCTGAGGTAAATCTCTCCTTTTCATCAGGCTTTCAGCTTACAACCTCGAAATGTAGGCGCTAACAAGGGATAGCGTGGAAACACGCTAAGCACAATACACACACACGTACATACAGAACATTCACACAAGCACGCACATACAGAATATTCCCATACACTTCGTCCTTTGTACTGTTTCCATGTATTGTAACTTGTTATTAATATATATTTGTATATACATATATTATCGGTCTTGTGTTTTGTTTGCTTTTCTTTGCCTTCTTCTTTGGACTTAATCAAAGTCCAACCTTTTTATGTAGTTGGGCCCGGGGGGCAGGAGTATCTGAACCTTACATGCGTTACTTCTACATCTGATGTCTATCAACAACATAACAGCCACGGCCCTCTACACCCCCAACAAAATTTTCAACCAGGCTAAGGTGCCAAAAATAGTCTGAAAACAGTGATGGAGACACAGGGTTTCGCAGGCGGGTATATGACCCCCCAGAAATAATTTATGACCCCCCAGTTTTGTCCCCCCCGTCAGAAATTTTCTAATAAATTGTCGGGAAATTTGTGAGTAGGAAAAATAGCAATGTTTTCAGCTTTTGATTTGAACTGATTATTTTATGGTATTGGATTTTGTCTTGGATCATACATGTAAACAGTAACGTACCGGTCAGTAGAGTAAAGTAGAGGTAGAGCATATATGAAAATTAAGCTACAGCTAACCATTCAGCATAGGGTGAATCGGGGTCATTGGGGTGACATTTGAGCAGACCGCCCCGGGTGACCTTTACTCTAGCTACGCCACTGGTTATTTGAACTTTTTTTTGTTTTCGCCCTGTTTTATCGAACACCGATCTTACTTTTCAGGCGAGCATGAGCCCAGCTGACGCTATCCCTGATACTGCATTTGAATTCGGTGTTATTCTACGCACTCTCAAAAATTGTTATATTCTACCCTCTTCTGTCTCCATGCTGTTGGACATTTTAGAAGTTCTATTGAATGTATCACAAACCTTTCGGCCTGACCGTTGGATCTTCGGTGGTATGGAGAGGTAGTGATATGTTCAATCGTTAGGAATTTGCAAAAAATCGTTTAAATCACTCCTCGTGAATTGTGCTGCATTATTACTGACAATCGTTTTAGGTACACTAAAACGAGCGAAAAGCCCCTGAAGAAAAACTTATCGTAAACGTCGAAGTCCATTTTGTGTTGTTGTCTACAATTACTAGATAATATGACCCATTTAATGGTCGCGCAAAATCTATGCATAGTCTGGACCATAGCCTATCCACTTTGGGCCATGATTGAAATTTCACTGGTGTAGATTTTGCTGCAAGAGCAAAACCTCTACAGGCTTTTACTACTTTTTCAATATCCTGGTCCATCCGTAGCCAATATATATAACTTTTCGCCAGAGATTTTATACGCGATATTGCTGGGTGACCTAAATGAAATTACTTCAAAATCCTTTTTTGAAGAGCTAAAGGCATTACTACCCTATCCGCGTACATTAGTACTTCGTCACATATTGAGAATGGTATATTTCTAGGAATTGTTTTATTTTTCTCCTTTAGTTTTAATTGTTTTTTTCATTTTTATAATGAAATCATCTTTTTCAGTTTTAATTTTAATTTCGTTCAATGTCACGGGTAATTCTCGTACTGTATTACATAGTTCATCTTTTAATTCCTTCTCAGCTCCTAAGGCTGCTATCACCGTGTCTTCCAGTGGTTCAGAAAAACTTGTAACCAACCTAGACCGACCATCTGCATGCCCTAGTTTCTTTTATGGTACAAACTCCATTATATAATCATAGTTCAATAATATGGTTCACCAGCGCTGCAATCTGTTGGCTGTATGGGTAGGGATGCCCTTCTTTGATTCATATATGGACAATAGAGGACAGTGATCTGCCTGTAACAAAAACTTTCTTCCATGAATAAATTTATGGAATTTTTTAAGAGCAAATATTGTTAAACTTTCTTTCTCTATCTGGCTGTAATTTTTTCTGTCGATAGTAAAGATCTTGAAGCATGTGCTGCTGGTTTTGTACTATCTTCCAATTTGTGAAGAATTATTACCCTAATGCCATATTGTGTCCGACACCACAATAATCTCAAGTTCCAGATCAAAAATGTGTTTATAAGTCAGAGGTGAGGATATTGTTTATTTTGTCAAAGATATTCTGGCATTCAACAAACCATTTCCATTTTACTCTTCTTTTTTTTTTTTAGTAAATTGTTAAAGGTGCTCTTAAGTTGTGAATGTTTGATATATATATATGCCATAATAATTTGCGAGCCCTAAAAAGAGGTTTTTAGAGTTGGCATGCCTTTTATTGCCTCTGTTCTTCCATTTTCATCAATAATTTGTCCTAGGTACTTTATCTGGGATATAAAAAATCACACTACTCGAGGCTAAGTTTGAAACTTTATTCTTTTTATCCTTTCGAATACTTTTTTATGTTCTCAAAATGTTGCTTTCGATTTCCACTCTTTATCAACACATCGCCGAGGTATGTGTAATGTTATGCGCAAGAGGCTATCGATACTTGCTAGGCGTCGATTAATGCCTTGCTAGGATGTTAGGATGGTTGTTGATTGTCCCTCCGGTAATGGTCCCCTCCTATTCCCTTTTTGCTGTGAAGCTGCTGATTAAGATTAACCGGATGTCCGGAGGGGACCTAACTCTTGTGTCTCTAGGGGTTATCTCCCTTCTGTTGCTGGGATATTACAATATGCAATGCCAAAATTCAAATCAGCCAGCATTGTGCCCATAATTTGTTGAAAAAGGCTAGGTGCGACTTTCACTTCAAACGGGGAGTCGATTAAATTCATACAACCACTTGTGTGTATTAATAGTCAACAGTTTGAAGCATTCTTCATTGACTTGTATCTGGAGGTACGCATGTGATAAATCCAATTTTGAAAAAGACCTTTCCACTATTTAATTTTGCAAAAATGTCTCCAGGTGCTGGTAATGGGTAGGTGTGTGCTTTTAGACAATCATTTAAACCAGTTGAAAAATCTACGCAAAGGCGTATTTTGTGACTCTACTTTTTTACATATACTGTCAGAGCCGCCCATTCCGAGCATTCGACTTTTGAGAAGGCACCCGATTTTTCAAGTCGCTCCAATTCCTTGTTTATTGATTCCAAAGCAGTGAACGGCACATTTCTTTTAGGCTTGAAAATAGGTTTCACATTTTCCTTGACTTCAAACTTTACTTTCGTCTTTGTCCATCTTCTAAGACCATCTGAAAATATTTCAGGAAACTTATCTTTCAGCACCTTCATTAATTTTCCTGCAACCTTATTTGTGCTAGGGAGGGGGACATCAATTTTATTACAAAAAGAATTTATGGGTAGTTCCGATAAATTGAATAAATCAATCCAATCCGTTCCAAATAGATTGAAAGCATTTTGCCACACACAAAGCTTTCCAATGTGAATTCACCTTTAACATTCAATTTTCTTTTGTGCAAACTTATTCGTTTACTTCAATAATGGTTTCTCAATTTTTTTCCATGTTTCTTCGTTAATAATCGAAATATCACTTCCGGTGTCAAGTTGGAGTTGTTATATTCCGTATTTAGTTGCGTGGGCGATGTGAAAACAATGTGGGCGAAATACTGTGTTTGGTTGCGAACAATGAAATTCAGAATCGAAAGAACAAGAAAGACCGTAAATATATTTTATAGTCCTTTTAGTGAGGAAAATAAGAACAAGTAAAAGGTTCGTATTTAAGAAGTTGACTTGACATATGGAAGGGGAAAGGTACCCTTTGACAAAGCGTCGGACAAGAGTTCATTAGCAGCAGCAGTCACATGCTTCGTTAATCGCCGGGCCAGTGTGTCAGGAGCGAGCGACGTGACCCTTCTGCCTCCGCCGTTGAATGGGACGCCTTTTGACCTTTCCGTGTTAAACTTATACTCATGATGGTAACTTCCGTTTATCGAAGCAGGGCAAGATCTCATCTTGTAACAGAGTTTTTTCACAAAAAAAAATATCTTACTTTGAAAGAAGAAGTCCCCCAAAATCCTTTGAATCCGTGAAAATCCAAGTACTTCTTGCTTGACCGCTCTGAGGAAGAAAGCAAAAAAAATATCCACTGCTAACTTGAATAAGTAGCCGCTTCGTATCAAGTTGAGTTGTCGTTTCCAATTAACTTCTTGCCAGTTTTGTATCGTTGTCCAGGGGTGATTATTAAAATAATAACTAGAATGGCAACTTACAAAGTAAAGGATTTTTAAAGATTGTCTTTACTAACTTTGATCTTCAAAAATTTAAATGCAATGTCAATCGTCATCTTCTGTCTTCTTAATTCTTGTTGTTCTATTGTTCTCACCCCCCTTAACAATGTGTTTCTCATATTCTCAAACACTCAGTAACCCCCCCTCTTGCATCTTAGTGGCTTTATTACCTTACTTGAGGTGAAATGTTTAACATATATGAGGCAAAAAATGGATGCAACCATAGAAAGCTGATTTTAGTATTTTTACCAAAACAAGTGAATAATAGAATTTGTTTATTAATACAAGTATACATATGTACATTATACAAGTCAAAAAATGATTTAGTATTTTGTTGGGTAACTTTTTGCTTTAATAACGCCCTTAATTCTTCGTAGTATGCTATAGACTAAATTTTTTAGTAACGCAACATCCTTTACCAGATTTCTCCAGCATTTCTTTAATTTGCAAAAAAGCTCATCTTCTGTGTGTAGCTTTCCTGTTACGGGCACGCTTATCGATTATCATTCAAAGGTTCTCAACTGGGTTAAGGACAGAACTCTGACTAGGGCACTGCAAATACCAACCACACCAATCCAACACCACCTCAGCAACCCACCACTGTCACTTTGGCCCACTCAACTCGTTTACAAGGCATTATCTTCAGTCAGCACTGCGTGCCCCGTTCAACAGAACAGGCCTACCAACCATGCCAATCAAACACCACCTCAATACACTGAGCATTCCCTTTTAATCGTCCCGATGGCCCCAATGTATAGAACAGTTCTACCAACCAATGAAAACAACCTACCACCATGACCTTGATCAAACAAATGTGCACCAACTGGACACTGTGACCTTGGCCAGGTCAATATAAGTCAACCCCCAGTATTTCCCTAACAACTGGCCACCATCCTGACAATTGGCAACTAAAAGTGACATTTCACCTAGCTTCACCATATCTGTATGATATACTAACAATAAACATTCTTCAAATTCTGATCCTCATTATTCCTTTCTCATACTACCATACACTTAATATAACAATAATTTATTTGCAAGATAAGTCAATCATATATCTGTGGCTTCAGCAAAGAAAAATGTCTATGTCTTACATTTTGAGAAACCTATCCAGATATCAAACTTAAGGATGTTCATTTTGCAGGATAAATCAGTCATATAAGAAATTGCTTCAACAAAGGTAAACATCCATGTCTTACATTTTGTCAAACCCATTCATACATTAAAATTAAACAAGTCTCTTTCCTAGGATATCAGTAATAAAATCAATAATATAACTAATTGTTTCAACAAAGGTGAAGTTCCATTTTAAATTTAAGTACCATATTTGCCAGCCTATTGGGTAAGAATGCATCTACTAGAGCAGTATTATGTGTGAGAGAGATATGAAGACCACAAAAAAATGGGGTTCAGTGCATGCATAGAGTTTTGCTATGAAACTAAGACTTCTGGAAGTGAACAAACATGATAGAAAAAAAATATCCATAAAAATTCACTCAGGAAAAAGAAATTAAGAAATTTGCAGAATTGCACAATATTTTGCTGCTTGTTTTATAAAAATACCAGATTTTACAGAAATATTTGCTTTGGTATATTGCTGCTTGATTTATGTGTGTTGATATAGAGGCATTCCAATTTGCTTTTTTGCATGTATAGTAAGGGATTCATTTACCAACAAATACCACATTTCTTTTTTTTTTTTTGCCAATTACACTACATATCAGTGTTTACCAATAAGAATAGATTTCTTTGTAGCTATCGTGAATTTACTGTATGTGCAGATGTTGCTCCTTGAAAAACAACTAAAACAGTTTTCAATAAATGCATGATGAAATGTACAAAAATTCTTCTTTTCTAAAAAATGTCCTGGTTATTAAACCTTACCTCACTTCTATTTTAAAAAAAAAAAAAAAGTACCAGTAGTAGAATTTGTGTTAATACTGTAAGCATTTTTTGGGGTTATGATGTGTGCATTTATTTTTTCTTGAATATTCCATGCTAAAATCTGGGTACACTATTTACATTATTCAGACTATTGTCCTCATCTTTGTCGCCATATTTATCACAATGTTTTGGCCATTGTATGCTCCGACCTTCTTCAGGTAGTTGGAATGTTGAACTGAACCCTGTGCCATGTGTCCTCAAGGACACATGGCACAGTGGATAAAGGCGTTGGTTAGATCTAGTGAGAGGACCCAAAGAGTGTGAGTTCAATACCCGATTAAGGTAGTGGAGAGGGGAATTAATAGGAGATAACTGATAACTGACGTCCATTAAACATGGCACGTGGAACTAGAACAGTCTTCCCCAGTGAGTGAAATAAATCACTAAATTTAGGTAAGTCTCTTTTACAAGATAAATCAATAATATAACAAATTCCTATCTGCCACACATTTTCTCAAAAACCTCCAGATATTAAACAAAGGCAAGTCCTTTTCAGTCATTTAACAATGGCTTCAGGATGGGAAATATACATATCTTAGATTTTGCCAAACCCAACCAGATAATAAAATTAGGCAAGTCTGTTTTGCATGATATGTAAGTAATATAAATAGTTTCTCCAGCAGGGCAAAAGATATATAAGTTTGAGATTTTGATAAACCCATCCAAAAATTAACATTAGGAAAATCCATTTTGCATGATAAATCATTTGTTTAACTATGAGTTTATTTCCTGAAGAAACATAGCATTAAAAAAATAATTCCCAGTATATTCTTGAAATGTAATTGCAAAAGTAGGTATACAGCAATGAAAAACAACTGGACACAAAACATATTGTATTGATTATACAAACATGAATAATGGTATTAATTCCTGTATACCTACGGTAAAAATGAGTTGCAATAAGAAAGGCAATATATGATATGGCAGTACACTAAATACCTTATGACTTTGTGCAGGAAAAAATGATAAGAAGCAAATTAATAATTACATTAAAACATTAAAATAGATAGTAAAAATTTATAGAGAAAATGGGTAATATTTTCATTTAAAATAAGTGTAATAATATTGTTTTAATATTGTTATTAGTAGCTGTTATATAATAAATAATATAACAATAATTAATGTGAACTGAGTAAAAATAAGTGGTATTAAATTACCATGAGTTTAGTATCTGTACTTCCCACTAAAGGAAAACATAATATGGTCAAAGTCACTGAGGGTTAAGTAAGTTAAACTAAGATTTCAGAATGAGCAGTTTCTAAACTCAGCTGCTTGTTACAGACTCAATCTAAATAATAAATGCAAACATCAGCATGTCACCATGTCACACTTTTTCAATTAAAGTGACACAGCTCTCTAATTTTTAATAGCTTATGTTACAGAAATTTTGGATTGCCAAGTTTTCATTACTGTGACTGCTTTTGGCAATTTTTTTACATGATTTTTTGTGAGAAATTTTTTGTATGATAAAAATTTTTATAACTTGGAAATAAATTTAGGGATAATTGAAATTAGCTGTGAAATCCAGTGAAAGTCACCCATGAAATAAAAATAATTGTTTTTATGAAAAGTAAGGACCTATGTACATCAAAATGTCTTTAAATTAAGTGGCAGCAAAAAAATTATCATGGAACTTTTAAAAGGTAAGCTTAAATATTAATGCAATACTTAAATGCAGTGATTAATTTTGAGTTCTTCTGTAGTTTATTGTTGCCTCTTGCAAATGGCAGCAGTATGCCTCACAAAAAGAAATCTCCACCAACTGAGAACAAGATTACAATTGAAAGAGCCAAGGCTGCAGTGAAGAAAAGAAAGTCCTGTGCAAATGAGAGCCAAGGTGAAATGGCAGCCAGGAGAGCTTCTAATGCTGAGAATATGCAAATTCCTGAACAAACCAAAAGATTAATGAAGAGCCACTGCAGGAGCTAGCTTAAATGCTGCCTGATAGGGTGACTTTTAAGCTATAAGTATCAAATAAACTATAACACTTAAGCATGTTAAATATAACACTTCATGAATGAAAGTTATGTTCTGACACTAATGACTATTCTTAAAAGTATTTAAAGGAGACATAATAAATTCAACAATAATATTTTTTTAAAATATTAATGGACGTAGTGTTTAAAAATCAAGTAATGTCTTAAGCAAGTCATATTCAAACAAATAACACAAGAGAAAAAGAGTAAAAAATACAATTTGATAAAATTTCTTTTTGCAATTAGATAATTTGAAAATTTAAAGGAGATAATAAATTCAACAATGATATTTAAGAAAAATATTAATAGATGTAGTATTTAAAAAACAAGTAATATCTTAAGCAAGAGTCATATTCAAAAGAATAACACAAGAGAAAAAGAGTAAAAAATATAATTTGATAAAATTTCTTTTTGCAATTAGATAATATGAAAAATGGAAATATTGAAAACAGCGGACATTTCAATGAAGTTCTTTAGTAGGAAAAATAAAAGTATTCATTCAAAACTCATTCAAGGTAATTAATAAACTTGATGACATTTAACAACTGCCCTTTGATGGAAGCTTTTGAGACAAATGTTAAGCTCTATTGTGGAAATATTGCTGTATACCGAGAACTACGTGAAAGAAATCTTGTGTTTATTTTATACTACATACTAGCTTGTGCTGATGTCATGGTTTCTAATAGCAACACTAATTCAAGATTGTAAAAGAGTGTAAGCTAACATACACCCATTTTGCATGTTTCTTACTATTTTTTAATGAAAAAATTGATATTTATAAAAATAACATAGACATTATTCTTATATAAAGGCATTTTGTCCAATGGATAGATAAGCCCATTTTTTTTGATTTTTACTTTATAGGTATTTTTCTCATTTCCCCAAAGGTTATGCCCTTTTAGAATCACATCAAGGAAATTTATATATATATATATATTTTTTTAACTAGAATGACCAACTTGTTGTTACAACTTGGGTAATATTTATAAAAGTATTTCAATGTATTATTTTAATATATCTCAATAAAATAAAAATAGTATTTAATTTATAGGTGGTAATGTAATAAGTAATATTTTAGTAAACTAAATGATACTGTTACTGAGAGATTTTTGATAAGCATGAAGTATTCAGTACTTGCTTTGTTTTAATAGACTAAATGTTGTTAATAGGTAAGTGTTAATTTATAGTAAATAAATGTGTTTATTTTGTATTTATTGGTCTTAGATCATGGATTTATACCTCAGAGAATCTTTTCTCATTTTTAAAAAAATTAGCATGTGGTAATGGATCAGTAAACGTCTTAACAATTGAGTGCAGCTGAGATCACATTGGTGTGTATTCTCATGGAGACAGGCCTGGACAAGATTGTTTTTTTTATGTGTGACAGACAGTTACAGATGCTGCATATCTTCATTCCACCAATTCTGGCTCACAGAATGGCAGGGTCTGATACTGCAGGAGTTGTCAGAACAACATAGTAAACAAGTAATATTTTAATAAATTAATTTTTACAGATAGAAGTATGGGAATTGTATATATATATATATATATATATATATATATATATGTAATAGAACTTTGGGGATTTAAGCAAATCATTATAGTAATTCAATGAGTCTAGAAGAATCTTCAACAGAATGCAGAAAGCACTGGATGGCCATTTCGTACTATTTTTTCAACTCATCAGCAGTGTGCATCCACTACCGAGATTCGAACTCAAACCATTTTGATACAATGCAAATGTCATACCAACTGTATCAACAGGCCTCGGTGATGAAAAAGAAACTGAATAAACTTGATATAGTGCCGCTACTTACAAATTTTGTGGTGATACTCATCCAAGTATCCATAACCCAACAAATTGTGCCCCAAGAGCCATGACTTTCTTTTCCCCTGAACCGTTCCATCGCAGAGCATTAGCTGGGCCAAGCAAGGATATACAAGTAATAGAATTTTGGGGATTTAGGCAAGTCATTATAGTAATTCATTGAGTCTAGAATAATCTTCTTCATCACCGAGGCCCATTGTTACAGTTGGTATGACGTTTGCATTGTATCAAAACAGTTCAGGTTCAAATCTTGGTAGTGGATGCACACTGCTGATGAGTCCCAAAAATAGGATGAAACAGCCGTCCAGTGCTTTCTGCATTCTGTTGGGGATTCTTCTAGACTCGATGAATTACTATAAGAATATATATATATATATATATATATATATATATATATATATATATAAAGCAATGAGAACAAATCAAATGCAAATTCAGATGTTCATAACATTAATTTGAAATACAAAAGTAGAGCTATAATTCTTTATTATAGGTTATTACATTCAAACATACATATTACTACTACAAAAATGCATTAATGTTTTGATGCAACATAGCATCGCATCAGATGGTTATAACAATTTTTAATAATACTTGTAAAACATCTCTTTCCTGCAAAAAATAAAGAAAAAAGTCATAAGATATAATCTTCTCAATGTGTCCTTTTGAGAGGATTATATCTTATGTCTTCTTTATTTCTTTTTTTTCGCTGAGACGTTTTATAAGTATTATTAAAAATTGTTATAACCATCATTTCACCACCGCTTTATGAAATGCTATGTTGCATCAAAACATTAATGCATTTTTGTAGCATGTGACATGTGTGTTCAAATGTAACAACCTATAATAAAGAATATATATATATATATATATATATATATATATATAAACGTCCTACAAATGTGCACATACACACACATGTAGGTGTACATGCAAATACATACACAAAAAAGAAAAATCAAGCTAACACCAATAAAAAAGCACATAATTTATCTTTTTTAAGGCTAATATAAGAATGATGAAAACAAGAAAATTGACAAACTGGATCAATAGATAGTGGCTTGAGGAGCTGGAGAGCTGAGTTTGAATTCCAGTTGAGTTCATTATATTCATTTATGTGCTAATATCTTTGGGAAAGGTATAAATCCATTTCTTCTCTTCCCAGCTATAGCTAAGTAGCAGGATGGACTGAGTCCTACAATCTTGTGTGGCAACTGATCTAGGAGAAGGACTCCTATGAATTCAAAACCCAAGGGCCTAGTGTACAGACTAAGGGTGACCCACACCATATTTCATGGTCTTTGGTTGTCAAGAGATTGGAGAGGAGATGGGCGCCGCCAAGCTATCTTAAAGGATCATAAGGAAGAAGAATCAAAATCTGTTTCTTCTGGTCTCAGGTATCCCCACCACCCGACAATGGAAGCAGTTGTTGATGATGATGATGATGATGATTTACGGAAAATTATATGTAGAATTATAGCTGATTTAAATCTGGACTTCATCAGTGAGTGAGTGTGTGTCTTTGGGGGCCTTCTCCAAACATGGATTCTATTTCTTGCAAGGGTGTAAAAGACTATTCTATTGACTTTTAGGTTGGTGTTTATATGACAAATATTGACAGAAATGGATCTGGTCAATTGGGAGATGAAAATTGCAGAAAGAACCAATTGGAGAAGAGCAATCCACATAAAAAGAACATAAGAACAATAAAAGAGTCTAAGGAAAAGCTAGAACTCTCTATTCCCTGGATCTTCTAACTTACTATGCAGTGGCTGCAGACATCTCTTCAGATCCAACATAGGACTCATTTCACACAGAAGGAAATGTTGATGAGCACCCCAATACTTGGTAACAAGTTCCACCAATGATGATAGATTATATACCTGTCTGACTATTTTTCCATGTATATACATCCTAGGTGCAACTATGTCAGCCACATGTTAACATGTTATAAATCTATCGTCCTCTGTCAGCACTCCTATGTTTAAAAACTACAACTGGAAGAAAAAGCTTAGCCAGTGATTTTTGTATAAAACTGATTCAGGATATAAAAAGGCCTCAAAGCCTGTAGCCAAGATAACATGAATTAAAGTGTAACATCTGTTCCTGCAGCAGCAGCAGCAGCCAGCTGGCCCACAGCCCCTACCATCAACAGCAGCAGTTCCAGCCAGCCAGTCATCATCAGCCACAGCTTCACCTGGACATCAGCCACTGCTCCAGCCAGCCATCTCCAGCTCCAGCCAGCCATCTCCAGCAGGCCTCCAAGTCAGCAGTAATTATATACAATAAACTATCTTTTTTAGGGCAACACTCTTCAATGAATACAAAACTATCCTTCTGAGGACGATCTTCTGACCCTCTACATGGACATGTGGAGATTCTTTGCCTAGTGCAGTATAACCTTATTTTTACTGATGTATTTTCTCTAACAAAAACAAACTTGGCAATATATTTTTTTACTCAAGTCTTGGTTTGGCTTGTTTTCTTCTATCATTCAATATCTGTTTTATGAGTCAATATACCACTCACAACAGTGGGTGATATATATTGACCTGCATCTGGTAATCAGGACATGATTTTTCAAGTCAACCTGCTGATATGCTTAATGATCTGGTGTGACATTGAGTGCAATGTTTATTCTGGCATCATCTGAGGTGAGCCCAGTAATATTAGGATCATCACTGATGAACCTCTCCCACAACAAAGGTTCCTCATTGACATTAAATTCTATTCAGGTCATCCAGTATTTTCTAGCATGAATCACATATTACCAATGTCAGCAGTACACAACTGCTTTTACTTAAAATAGTCATTGTGCAAAATTTCCTAGAATTCACTAATGAGAGAATAAAGCATTATTTTTTGGAAAATCAAATTCCTAGTTATGATACAGTTCTTTAAACATTTTTTTAAATACCATGATTCACTCAATACAAGGTCTAAGAGCAAGCCAATCATAGTAGAGAGTTACAGAATGATGCTACAGTAAATAGATGATGATTGATCCTAGACTTGAAGAAGCCAAGATTACAGTGATGAGGGAGCATCCTCTGAGGAGGCTATTTCACAAAGTAGCAGTTCTTGTGAAGAAGCTGTATGAATGTGAGTTCTTTGTAAACAATGGAATATAATTGGAATGAGGTTGATTTGACTGCTTATATGGCATCATGGGTTTAGCTATAAATCAGCATCTCAACTTCCGTCACATTCTTTTGTAGAGTCTTGACCAGGCATCTCAGCTCCAGTCACTTCCAATCAGCATAATATAGATTTTCTTTCCTTTTTCTATAAATATTTTCACAATAATTGTTCTCATCTTAAGTCACTTTCTTTCCTACTGCCTTGATCTGTCATCTCAGCTTCAGTCACTTTCCCAACAACATAACATAGTTTCTATCTGCCTTTTCTATAAATATTTTCTTGGTAATGGTCTGCAGCGTCAGACACTTTCTTTGGTACAGTCATGACCTGGCATCTCAGCATCAGTCAGTTTCCCATCATCATAATGTAACTTCACTGTGACTTTTCTGTAAATACTTTCATGGTAATTGTTCTGATGAGCTTTCCCCTTTCTGCATTCTTGACCTGGCATCTCAGCTTCAGTCACTTTCCCATCACTGTAACGTGGCTACTCTTTTTTAATATAAATATATTCAGGGTAATTGTTCTCAGCTTCAGTCACTTAATTTAGTACAATCTTGACCTGGCATCTCAGCTTCAGTCATTTCCCATCACCCTAACATACGTTCCCTCTGATCATTCTATGTATATTTTCATGGTAATTGTTCTCAGCTTCAGTCACTTTCTTTCCTACACTCTTGTCCTGGCATCTCAGCATCACTCACTTTCCCATCTCTGTAACATAGCATTTCTGTGCCTTTTCTATAAATATTTTCATGGTAATTGTTCTCAGCTTCAGTCACTTTCTTTGCTACACTCTTGTCCTGGCATCTCAGCTTCACTCACTTTCCCATCTCTGTCACATAGCATTTCTGTGCCTTTTCTATAAATATTTTCATGGTAATTGTTCTCAGCTTCAGTCACTTTCTTTGCTACACTCTTGTCCTGGCATCTCAGCTTCACTTACTTTCCCATCTCTGTAACATAGCATTTCTGTGTCTTTTTTATAAATATTTTCATGGTAATTATTCTCAGCTTCAGTCACTTTCTATGCTACACTCTTGTCCTGTCATCTCAGCTTTACTCACTTTCCGATCACTGTAACATAGCATTTCTGTGCCATTTCTATAAATATTTTCATGGTAATTGTTCTCAACTTCAGTCACTTTCCGGTCACTGTAACATAGCATATCTGTGCTTTGTCCTATAAATATTTTCATGGTAATTGTTCTGAGCTTCAGTAACTTTCCTTGCTACGCTCTTGTAGTGGCATCTCAGCATCACTCACTTTCCCATCTCTGTAACATAGCATTTCTGTGCCTTTTCTATAAATATTTTCATGGTAATTGTTCTAAGCTTCAGTAACTTTCTCTGCTACCTTTTCTCCTGGCATCTCAGCTTCACTCACTTTCCCATCTCTGTAACATAGCATTTCTATGCTTTTTCTATGAATATTTTCATGGTAATTGTTCTCAGCTTCAGTTACTTTCTTTGCTACACTCTTGTCCTGGCATCTCAGCTTCACTCACTTTCCCTTCATTGTAACATAGCATTTCTCTGCCTTTTCTATGAATACTTTCATGTTAATTATTCTCAGCTTCAGTTACTT
This sequence comes from Acanthosepion pharaonis, assembly GCA_903632075.3. Lineage (NCBI taxonomy): Eukaryota > Metazoa > Mollusca > Cephalopoda > Sepiida > Sepiidae > Acanthosepion > Acanthosepion pharaonis. The sequence continues at coordinate 552,350 of CAHIKZ030000551.1, forward strand.
TCTCTGCTATGCTTTTGTCCTAGCATCTCAGCTTCACTCTTTCCCATCTCTGTAACATAGTATTTCTGTGCCTTTTTATAAATATTTTCATGGTAATTGTTCTCAGCTTCAGTTACTTTCTTTGCTAAGCTCTTGTCCTGGCACCTCAGCTTTACTCACTTTCCTATCACTGCAACATAGCATATCTGTGCTTTGTCTTCTAAATATTTTCATAGTAAAGTAACTTTCCTTGCTACGCTCTTGTCCTGGCATCTCAGTGTCACTCACTTTCCCATCTCTGTCACATAGCATTTCTATGCCTTTTCTATAAATATTTTCATGGTAATTGTTCTCAGCTTCAGTCACTTTCTTTCCTACACTCTTGTCCTGGCATCTCAGCATCACTCACTTTCCCATCTCTGTAACATAGCATTTCTGTGCCTTTTCTATAAATATTTTCATGGTAATTGTTCTCAGCTTCAGTCACTTTCTTTGCTACACTCTTGTCCTGGCATCTCAGCTTCCTCACTTTCCCATCTCTGTCACATAGCATTTCTGTGCCTTTTCTATAAATATTTTCATGGTAATTGTTCTCAGCTTCAGTCACTTTCTTTGCTACACTCTTGTCCTGGCATCTCAGCTTCACTTACTTTCCATCTCTGTAACATAGCATTTCTGTGTCTTTTTTTATAAATATTTTCATGGTAATTATTCTCAGCTTCAGTCACTTTTTCTATGCTACACTCTTGTCCTGTCATCTCAGCTTTACTCACTTTCCGATCCTGTAACATAGCATTTCTGTGCCATTTCTATAAATATTTTTCATGGTAATTGTTCTCAACTTCAGTCACTTTCGGTCACTGTAACATAGCATATCTGTGCTTTGTCCTATAAATATTTTCATGGTAATTGTTCTGAGCTTCAGTAACTTTCCTTGCTACGCTCTTGTAGTGGCATCTCAGCATCACTCACTTTCCCATCTCTGTAACATAGCATTTCTGTGCCTTTTCTATAAATATTTTCATGGTAATTGTTCTAAGCTTCAGTAACTTTCTCTGCTACGCTTTTCTCCTGGCATCTCAGCTTCACTCACTTTCCCATCTCTGTAACATAGCATTTCTATGCTTTTTCTATGAATATTTTCATGGTAATTGTTCTCAGCTTCAGTTACTTTCTTTGCTACACTCTTGTCCTGGCATCTCAGCTTCACTCACTTTCCCTTCATTGTAACATAGCATTTCTCTGCCTTTTCTATGAATACTTTCATGTTAATTATTCTCAGCTTCAGTTACTTTCTCTGCTATGCTTTTGTCCTAGCATCTCAGCTTCACTCACTTTCCCATCTCTGTAACATAGTATTTCTGTGCCTTTTCTATAAATATTTTCATGGTAATTGTTCTCAGCTTCAGTTACTTTCTTTGCTAAGCTCTTGTCCTGGCACCTCAGCTTTACTCACTTTCCTATCACTGCAACATAGCATATCTGTGCTTTGTCTTATAAATATTTTCATGGTAATTGTTCTAAGCTTCAGTAACTTTCCTTGCTACGCTCTTGTCCTGGCATCTCAGTGTCACTCACTTTCCCATCTCTGTCACATAGCATTTCTATGCCTTTTCTATAAATATTTTCATGGTAATTGTTCTCAGCTTCAGTAACTTTTCTTGCTACGCTCTTGTCCTGGCATCTCAGCTTCACTCACTTTCCCATCTCTGTAACATAGTATTTCTGTGCCTTTTCTATAAATATTTTCATGGTAATTGTTCTCAGCTTCAGTTACTTTCTTTGCTAAGCTCTTGTCCTGTCACCTCAGCTTTACTCACTTTCCTATCACTGCAACATAGCATATCTGTGCTTTGTCTTATAAATATTTTCATGGTAATTGTTCTAAGCTTCAGTAACTTTCCTTGCTACGCTCTTGTCCTGGCATCTCAGTGTCACTCTCTTTCTGATCTCTGTAACATGGCATTTCTGTGCTTTGTCCTATAAATATTTTCATGGTAATTGTTCTCAGCTTCAGTTACTTTCTTTGCTACATGCTTGTCTTGTCTTTGCAGCCTCACTCACTTTCCGATCACTGTAACAGCATTTCTGTGCCTTTTCCATAAATATTTTCATGGTAATTGTTCTCAGCTTCAGTTACTTTCTTTGCTACACTCTTGTCCTGGTATCTCAGCTTCACTCACTTTCAGATCACTGTAACATATCATTTCTGTGCCTTTTCTATAAATATTTTCATGGTAATTGTTCACAGCTTCAGTTACTTTCTTTGCGACACTTTTGTCGTGGCATCTCAGCTTCACTCACTTTCCGATCACTGTAACATAGCTATTTCTGCGCCATTTCTAAAAATATTTTCATGGTAATTTTTCTCAGGTTCAGTTCCTTTCCTTGCTTCGCTCTTGTCCTCGCATCTCAGCTTCACTCACTTTCTGATCACTGTAACATAGCCTTTCTCTGCCTTTTCTATAAATATGCTCATGGTAATTGTTCTCAGCTTCACTCACTTTCTTTGCTACACTCTTGTCCTGGCATCTCAGCTTCACTCACTTTACGATCACTGTAACATAGCATTTCTGTGCCTTTCCTATAAATATTTTCATGGTATTTGTTCTCATCTTCAGTCACTTTCTTTGCTACACTCTTGTCCTGTCATCTCAGCTTCACTCACTTTCCGATCACTGTAACATAGCTTTTCTGTACTTTTTCTATAAATTCTTTCATTGTAATATTCTGGTGCGCTTTCTTTTTTGATACTTTTATGACCTGGCATCATGGCTTCAGCTACTTTTCCTTCATTATAAGGTAGGTTATCTGTGCCTTTCTTTAAATACTTTCATGGTAATTTTTTTGATTGCTTTCATCTTTGGTACAGTCTTCACCTTTCATTTCAGCTTCAGTCACTTTCTCGTTACCATAACATAGCTTCTTTGTACATTTTTTTGCCTTTTCTATAAATACTTTCATGGTAATTTTTCTGATGAAATTTCCTCTTTGCTAAAGTCTTGACCTGGCATCTCAGCTTTAGTCACTTTCCCATCACCATAGCATATATTCCCTGTGCCTTTTCTATAAATACTTTCATGGTAATTGTTTTGATGTGAAACATTGCTCAAGATTACACAATTTAATTGCTCTTTTCCGTATCAGTTAATAATAAATTTTTTTTTTAAATAAACCAACACAGTGCACATTTTCTCAGTTATTGGAGACTCTTTCCAATAGGCTTTTCTTTTTGGATAAATTTCCTTTCCAATTCATCTCCTTTGTATCTTGACCAAGTAGTTGACAGTTATGTTTTATATGCTCATTTTTTCCCTCAGTGATCACACTTCGGTGCACTTTTGTCATGTTTTGATGCCTTATCTTAGGATTTAGCACTACTACTTTCTTTTTCTTTAAACTTTGACTGCTTGTACAATAGTTGCTCAGTCACTAATGCCTACTGACGCAGATCCTGACTAGTTTCAAGTGCTATCACCAACATATAAGTATCTGGTAGGCTAGCTAAAAGACGTATATTTGTGGAGGTTGTGTTAATTGATTAAATTATATAGATTAATAATTTTTGAATAAATAGGCTGAGTGATGAAATTAACAATTTCCTCTCACATTAAATTTCAGTATTCAACAAATATAGAATAAGAACAAACATGAGAAACAATACTTTTTGCACAACAATGAATAAAATATTTATATAAACAAGAGACAAAAACAACTGGAGTAAAGAGGTGGTTTAAAAAAGTTCAAACGTTCTTTTATGTTTAGATTGAAAAGTTATCAAAGTTCTGGTTTGATAGATTATAAGTTGTTGAACTGTACATTATTTACATTATTCGGACTATTGTCCTCATCTTTGTCGGCATATCTATCACAACGTTTCGGCCGTTGTACGCTCCGGCCTTCTTCAGGTGGTTGGAATGTCGAACCGAACCCTTTATTTCACTAAGTGGGGTAGACTGTTCTAGTTCCACGTGCCATGTTTGATGGATGTCAGTTATCAGTTATCTCCTGTTAATTTCCCTCTGAAAGTTCTCCACTGCCTTAACCGGATATTGAACTCACTCTCTTTGGGTCCTGTCACTGGATCTAACCAACACCTTTATCCACTGTGCTTCAATACCTGGTTAAGCAGTGGAGAACTTTCAGAGGTAAATTAATAGGAGATAACTGATAACTGACATCCATCAAACATGGCACGTGGAACTAGATCAGTCTATGCCAGTGAGTGAAATAAAGGATTTGGTTTGACATTCCAACCACCTGAAGAAGGCCGGAGCATACAACGGCCGAAACGTTGTGATAGATATGGCAAAAAAGATGAGGACAATAGTCCGAATAATGTAAATAATGTACATAATACCTCATCTCAGAAATATAGACAGATTGTTGAACTGTCTGTACAATAATGAGAAAATGTGTTTGGGTATTATTGTAATTTAAGGAAAAATAAACAGTTCAAGTTCATACTTAAAGTAGAGAAAGATTGTTCCCAACTTACTTTAAGGTTTACGGAATTGTCACTCTTTGATTTGTTTTCACTTGTTATTTGAAGAGAATATTCTGTAATTGGTGTAAGTGGTTCTTAAGCTGTGTTTATGTTAACTGCAATAATTAACATTGAACTTGAAAGCGTATGCCAAAGATTTGTGTATGAAGTTGAATGTGGTAAACTTGAGTTGATTGTTTGTGATAAAATATTGCTGTGTGAGTGAGTGTTCTTTCAGGCTGAAATCATGTTAAGGAACTTTAATGTAAAGCCTGGAACTGTGTGACGAGTTCAAAGGATTCTGATCGACTCACTGTTGAGGATGAATGATATTTCATATTTATTGCTAACTTTGGTCACATGGTAGGCTCACAGAGGTTTAACAGATTTTGGCAGAATTATTTTTTGGTCATGTCAAAAACTAGGTTGATGTTATTTGAACATGACTTAAATATTAAGTGACCAATCAGAAGTTGAGATTTTCTGAAAATATGTATTAAGCTGAATAAGCTCTGTGATCCACTTTTTGTAAAAAATTGATATTGATATAAAAAAGGTGGAAGCAGGATGCTAAAATATTTCAATCCTTCTCATCAATGGAATAGTGATGACTGACAACTCTTTAAATAGTTCTGTCATCGCTTTAATAGATCTGTTAACAGAATCATTAAAATTTGAATTAAAAGTTCTTTGAGTTTTCAATGTTAAATTTGTTTCTTTTTATATATGAGACAGTTCTTTTGTTCAATTTTGGGATAGGTGACTGGGTTTTTCTGCCCACTGTACTTATGACCTGTTACCATTTAATACATAATGTGTAAAAACTAAACAGATAGGTAAGTTTTATTTTGAAACAGGGACAATTATATATTTTCTTTCTGGAAAAAATACCGATTTGTGGATATTTAACAAATGTTAAGCTTTAAAAATGTGTCATAAGAATATGAGACCAGATAAACACTTTGACTGTGTAAAAATAAGGGAAGAACTTTAAATCAAATTTTGTTCAAGACAGTTTCATTGTATATGGCAACATCAAGAACACTTACCTTAAAAATTTATTAATTAAATTAATAGGTCATGGTAACATATTAAATATTTTGCAAAAATAAATAATAATAAAACTAAGAAGAAAGTATTCATTGATGTTTCATAAATTGTTTTTAGGTAAAAAAAAAATATCAGGAAAAATGTTATGGAACAAAAGTGATAAGGTTCACTTTGTTCAGTGTTTCTTAAACTTTATTTCCTTCATGACCTGATTTTTCATCCCAAAATTTTTCACAACTCCAGGTATTAACCAACTACACTGAAAATATATATGTTGTCACTTCACTAGTCATAACAGTGCCACATGTGCATTTTATTATCACAGCACTTGCATGGTACATGACATTAAATATTGTGAAATAAGATATACACTGAAATTCAAATGTTTCAATTTAGTTTTTGTGACCCCAGCATTTTGCATCATGACCCCAAATGGGGTCACAACCCATAGCTTAAGAAATGCTGTGTTTGGCTAAAGAAAATAACAAGTTAGAAAAAAATAAATAAGATTGTTTTTATTTTCTAGCAATAAAATAATGTTTTTTATAAAACAAGAAATATTACAATTCAGCATATTTTGAAATAAATCATATTTACTTTGCATTAATTAATTACAGTGTAACCCGGATATAAGTGAGTTGTCGGGACCGGAGAAGAAGTCTCTTATATCCGGATTTCTCTTATATCCGGGTTTGGTCTATTTTATATACATTAACACAGGCTCTAATTTGGGACCAGAGAAAATTTCTCTTATATCCGGGTTTCTCTTATATCCGGGTCTCTTATATCTGGGTTACACTCTAATATTTTAATAAACTAAATATTGAAGATAATAGTTTTAATTTATAGTAATTTAGGGGACTAAGCCACCCCACTCCAATATTTTTTAATAAAGTTAAGTTGTTGTATCGTTTTCCCAGTTATTATCTTAATAAAAAAAAAGTAGTAAATAAAGTTTTAGATAGTTATTTCTTTTTAAAGAGGCAAAAACTATATAGACTCATTTCTTTCTAAAAAAACATAGGGGAGTAGACTCAACCCCCAAATTCTCACTCCAGAACAGCCCAAAATCAATTTTCAATCAACTTTTATTTCATAGTTACTGAATTTTTCTACTGTGTCAAAATTACTGACTTTTCTATTACTGAATCTTCTGTTACCAAGTTTTCCAAAGCCCCCAAAAAAAAAAAAACTGTTAGCATAGAACTTAGTTACATCTAGTTATTCCATCTGTAAAATGATAAGACCTAGGTGCCAGTTTAGTACTGCACTTAAATTCATAAAGTCTACGTACCTAAGAGGAAAGTTCATCAGAAAAATTACCAAGAAAATGTTTATAGAAAAGACACAAGGAAGCTACATTAGGGTGGCAGAAAAGTGGCTAAAGCCAAGATGCTAGGTCAGGACCAATAGCATTGCAGATTCTTCTTTGTATTTTTTCAAGAATCTCTAAATATATAGCAGAAATACCAGATCAGATCAGATTTGGCAGCAATATTCAATAAATAGTAGAATGGTAGATAATAATATATTAAGATCAATATCAATAATTGGTTTTAAGAACACCCAAAACACATGTAGTGGTGCTGTAAGTATTGTTGGCTAGTGTCGCGGTCGCCGATTATCCGCTCCTTAGAAAACCGACCTTGACCTTCACAACTCCCGATCTCGCAGATCTAGGTCAAGCAACATGCGAGAAACCGGACGGCTAGTCCAATATCGTTGATGTCAAACCATACCTAGTACGCATCTGACTATGCTGAGCCATTCTAAACATCGGAAACCATAGACAGTAATTTACTATCTACAGTCTTCTACTCCCTCTAGCCAGGGAGCACTTGAACAACTCTTTCAAAATATTCTTAGCCACTTCACAAGTTGCACCACGACCGACACCGACAACAGCGAAACCAGTACCACCTAGTGAACCGGGGGAGGGGACTTCCAAATCTGAGGGAGAGTGGAAGGAGGTAGTCAGAGGTAGGAAGTCTCCGAAAGTTTCGTCTTCACCCCCCCAAACAGAGATACCTCAGCCTGAAAAGGTTGTACCAATACAAGAGGAAGGGCTGCAGTCAACAGAGGAAAGCCAGCAGCAGCAGCCCAAAAACAACAACAACAACAACAACAGCAGCACCAGCCTAAACAGAGAAAACAACAGAAACAACTGAAACAGCAAAAAGATCAGCAGCAGCAGCAACAACAACAAAAACAACAGCAGCAACAACAAGAGAATGAGCAGATGGAGGTGGACAAAATACCTCCACCTCGTGCTTCATCCCTGAAAAGGTGCAGGGAGGAAGACGACGACGAGGAGGAGGAAACCAAACGCACACAAAAACATTCTTTCAGTAGCAGGGCGGAGGAAGGCATGGAGAGATCCAGGTCGCTCTCCGTCCCTGCTTCACCAAGAAGATCGGTGGCTTCGACCAAACCTAGGAGCCACCCTTCCTCCCCGTCCCGTGCTCCAACCCCCTCTCCCTCCACTTCCGCCTCCCTAGACGCATCGGCCACCCCACCCAACACATCGACCTCTTCCCTCCCCACCCCGTCCAGAGAAAAAAGAGAAAAAAAGATGTTCGCTGGCCCCGAATCCATTTGCAAGGTGGACAGAAACGATTTTAAATGGGGCCTGTCGAAGCAAAGAAAAGCCATTCTCGGGGGACTATATAAGATGGACTCCCTGGATGGCAAAAGTATCGAGGACCCCAGAAATTTCCCCCAGGCCCCCGGCGTAATAACCTGTGTGAGGGAGAAGGGGGCTTACTTGAAGGTGTGGAACCACATCTTCGAAGCAAAAGAAGCCTTCCCCGAAATCAGAATCGTGGAAACGGACAATTCCTCATTGAAAAAATTAAAGAACTTTTGTGCTGGGAGGGTCCCCGTTTTGCTCCATCCCTCATTATATTGGGCAGTAAAACTAACCTATCCCACGGACGTCGGCGGCATTGTCCTGGACGGTAGTATGACGACCGAATTGGTAACCGGAAACCTGGGACAGGCCGTCGGGGTCCTTACCAGCGCAGATTTCCGCCCGGTATGTGAGTAGGCTTTTGCATGTTTTCTTTTTCTTTCTTTTTGCAGGCCTAAACCATGTCTGTCAAGATAGCGACGCTGAATGTGAATGGCTTGAGGGATCGGGGTAAGGCGGCCCGCCTGCTCCGGGATCTCCTGTCGTTCGGCGTGGATGTTGCCGCGATCGAAGAGACCCAATTTGTTTGCAGTTCCGATGCGCGTGTGCTGTCTAACGACTTTGTCGTCTATTCAGCATATGGGGACCGAACTGCCAGAGGAGTGTCTTTGCTGGTGAAGCGGACTCTAGATGCGAAGGTGGACCTTGTGCATACCGATGCCGAGGGACGGTTGATCGTGGCCGATATTGCCGTGAAAAGTGGTTCGTTTCGGGTCGTTGCGGTTTATGCGCCCAACGACCAGGAGGAGCGGGTTTCGTTTTTTCGGCGGTTGGGGCCTTTCCTGGTGGATTCAAGCGTTTAGTTCTAGTGGGGACTGGAATGCCATCCTGGACCCCAAGATAGATCGGGGGCGGGGTGCTAGCGGGAGAGGGGCGATCGTAGCCTGGTCGATCTGATCAAAGATTTCGGTCTCGTTGATAGATACCGGGTCGATCACCCTGGGGGGAAAATGTGGACGTGGGCTCGTAGTTGGCCTTGTGACAAGGTAGTTAGCTACCTTGACAGAATGTTAGTGAGAAGGGCCGACATAGATCTGTTAGATTGTCCCACGTTCCACTGGGTAGGCTATACGGACCACAAACTCGTTTGTGCCCGTGTGGCGTTAGAACATAGGCCTAGAATGGCTGGCTACTGGAAGTTCAATCTGTCCTTACTGGACAGGCGGGACTTCCGGGAGCAGCTGACTAACTTAGTGCAGCGGGAGCTAGTGGGGGCGGTTATCGGGAATAGGTGGTGGGACAGACTTAAATGTAGAATTAGGTCCTTCACCACTGATTTCAGCAAACGGCTCGCCCTAGATAGAGCTGATAAGGTGAGGACGCTTAAAGCTAGTCATGCCCGGGCGGTGGCTGGGGATCCCCTAGAGATAGCCGTAGCTAAGGAGGCTCTGCAGCGTTTGAATAGCGAACGCTACATGGGCCAGGTAATTAGGCATAGGTTAAGCAAGATGTCTTCCGAAGCCGTGAATATGGGCGCAGCGCTGCAGGGGAAGAGGTCCGTCGAGGTGGCGATCGTTATATTCGTGAAGTCAAAACCCGGAAGGGCGCACCCTTCGGGCCACTGACGACATGTGCGAGGCGTTTCGGCGGCATTTCGAGAGCCGTTTTACCAGGGAGCCTGGTCTTCGTGAGGACGAGTTTCGCAGCTATTTGGCTGACTTTCCTCGGCTTTCGCCGACTGAAGCGGCTAGCTGCGAGGGAGAGGTTACCGAGGGCGAGGTCTACGCGGCTTTGAAGAAGGTCGGCAGAGGCAAGTCGCCCGGTCTGGATGGTCTGCCCTATGAAGTGTACTTGAGGCTGTCGCACATCTTTGTCCCGATTTTGACGGTCGTCTTCAACAACTGGTTCCGGCAGGGGTCTCTCCCCGACCGGTTCTCCAGGGGTGTGATCACACTGTTGAAAAAGGGCAAGGGTGTCGGGGGAAACTAGACGACTACAGGCCCATAACTCTGCTAAACACAGAGTTAAAGATTATGGCCAGGATCCTGCAGGAGCGCTTGCAGTCAGTTGCCGAGTCTCTGTTGGGTCCCGAGCAGACCTGTTCTGTGAGGGGTCGAACAATTCAGAGCAACCTGCATTTGATCCGCACGATCATAGAGGGTGTAAAAGACGACGAGTGTGCCGCGCTGATCAATTTGGATCAGTCCAAGGCATTTGATAGGGTTGACCATCGCTACCTTGCTGCTGTCCTGCAGGCCGCCGGATTCGCACCCGACTTCTGCCGCTGGATTAGCCTCCTGTATCGCTCCCCAGTGCTGTGGTACAGGTGAACGGAAAGCTGTCGGGCGCTTTTTGCGCTGTCTAGGTCGGTTCGTCAGGGTTGCCCGCTGTCGCCCCTACTTTACGCTTTGGCGTTGGAGCCTCTCCTTCGCCGGCTGAGGGACGGGGCGAGCAGGCCGGCCCTATGCGGAATCGCCGTTCCTGGCGGGGCTCGAGCCAGGGTTTCCGCGTACGCCGATGACGTAACTGCTTTCGTATCGTCCCGCAGAGGCATCAGGGCAGTACAGAAGGCGCTTGATCGGTACGAAAAGGTGACAGGGGCTAAGATTAACCGCGACAAGTCGTCCGGCTTGCGGTTAGGCGCCTGGAAGGGGGTCGATCTTCCGGGGCCCTTCGGTTGGACGGACGGTCCTGTCCGCATTCTCGGAGTGTGGTTTGGACCCGACCTCCAGCTGGAGAAGAATTGGTCTGAAGTACGAGCAAAGGTCTACGCCGCCGGTCAGACTTGGCGTCGACGGAGGTTGTCCGTGAAGGGCAGGGCGGAGGTGTGTGCTACATACATTTTCCCTCTTGTCCTTTATCGATTGTCCGTACTTCCTCTCTGTGACGACCACAGGATACCGCTCGAGCGCGCGCTAACCTCCATTCTGTGGAGGAGACGCGCGAATCAGGTCGACAGAGAAGTCTGTGCACAACGTCCGTGTCATGGGGGCTGGGAATGCCACACTTGCTGAGCCACAAACGTGCCTCGAGGTTGGCTTTCCTACGCCGCGCTTTGACAGGTAGAGATCCGATTATTGAGGGGATTGTGAGGGCCGCCTTCCCTCGCCTTACCATCAGTCCCCCAATCTGGCGGGTGGATCGCCGTCGTAAACCCCGGGTTCAATCGGATTTCTTTCGCGAGTGTCGGTCGGCCTTGTTGGCTGTCCTTGGTCCAGTGACCTTTCTCGGCCTAGGAAGGTCTTCTATCGTTTGCTAGTGGAGGGGTCGCGAAGGATCCCCTACGTAAGGATCTCGACATGTCGGAGGATGAGTTTCGCTCTCACTGGTCTTGGGCGCCAGCGGCGGATTACCTCAGTAACCCTGAGTTTTCGCTTACCTGGCGACTGGCTCGGAATCGGCTGCCTCTCAACGACATGGCCTTCATATGGGGTTTGGCGGATTTGCCAGACTGTGAACGGTGCGGCCTTGGTCTAGAGGAAACGGCTTCGCACGCCTTCTTCCATTGCCCCGTGTCCGCCCTTTATGGGACCATGTCGGCGAGCTGACGGCTCGTCTCGCTCCCCGAAAAGCTTGTGCCCATGGATCGCGCATACGCGTGTAACAATGTGTCGCCCCCGTATTCCGGGGTGAAACGGATGGTGTTTCTCATGCTGCTAGCCACGGCCCGAATGGTGATATGGACGACGCGAGAGGAGGAAGTCTTGCGAGGTATCCGTCTTTCTCATCAGGATCTGAATCGATTCTTTGAGCATCAGCTCAAGATGAAGATCAGAACTGATAGAAAACGCTTGCATTCGACAGTCTTCAGCGAAAGGTGGGTGACTGAGGCGAGCTTGGTTCGTGTGAACGGGGCTAGCCTTGATTTTCTGTTTTAGGTCAAGCCTACGTTACATCGGGGTGGCTTCCTGTGGTGCCCTCCCTTGGTTAGGTTAGACAAGCCTTGGTGTACCTAGTTAATGCGAGTAAGTGTTGTTCCTGGCCTGCCCCCGGCCACATCTTTAGTTATGATCCAGCCTGAGATTCCCAACCTCCCCAGTTTGTTTTTTGATCCCCCACTTTCTATCTCGACTGGGTCAGCTTTATATTTCCCCATGCCCGCATGATTTTTTATCACCTTTCCCACTCCCTTAGCGAGAGAGCTGCTTGATTTTGTTCCAATGGGCAGAATACAGTGGTCTCCCTGCATTTTGAGGGTTGGAAGGGCCCTACTAACATCAGTTAACGTTTTATTTTCATTTATGTTAATATTTTAGTTTGTTATTGGGTTCACATCCCACCCCCATTTCATTTTTTCATCTTAGAATTTTTGTACATATGTGTTAGGATCATTATGACATGGGGCGCGTTTTGTAAGTCTCCCTAGAGTGGATGTGGTATTATGGTGCAAGGAGGATTGACTGATGATGGACGAGTTCTTATGGTGAATGAGTAAATTGTAATGTCTGAATGGGTCGTGAATCAAATTAGCTAGGTATAAGATAGTTAGTGAAGACCAGCCTTACCCCCTCCCCCTTTTTGGCCTTGTGCCACAATTTTGTAATTTTACAAAATAAATCTTAGCAGCTTGGCCCGGAGGCCTGGATCAAAGTGTTTGTGAACTTCCGGTGCTTTTTGTCGAGAGTGTTACTCTTCGGCGCGATCCCGTCTACACGGTCGATCCGCCCTGGAAGGTGTAACACCTCTCTGACCTGCCTCGCCTGGCGATACACTCTGGCGCGATCCCGTTTCCGCGGTTGATCCGTCCTGTGAAGTCGCATCACTGGTCTGCCTTGGCCCTGTTTAGGGACACCGTCTTCGCCTGGTGATACACTTTGGCGCGATCCCGTTCCCGCGGTCGATCCGCCCTGTGAAGTCGCATCACTGGTCTGCCTTGGCCCTGTTTAGGGACACCGTCTTCGCCTGGTGATACACTTTGGCGCGATCCTGTTTCCGCGGTTGATCCGCCCTGTGAAGTCGCATCACTGGTCTGCCTTGGCCCTGTTTAGGGACACCGTCTTCGCCTGGTGATACACTTTGGCGCGATCCCGTTCCGCGGTCGATCCGCCCTGTGAAGTCGCATCACTGGTCTGCCTTTGGCCCTATTTAGGGACACCGTCTTCGCCTGGTGATACACTTTGGCGCGATCCCGTTCCCGCGGTCGATCCGCCCTGTGAAGTCGCATCACTGGTCTGCCTTGGCCCTGTTTAGGGACACCGTCTTCGCCTGGTGATACACTTTGGCGCGATCCCGTTTCCGCGGTCGATCCGCCCTGGAAGTAGCATCACTGTTCTGCCTTGGCCCTGTTTAGGGACTCCGTCTTCGCTGTTCGGCCGAACCAACTACGTTCGCCGACCAATCCTAAACTACCGGGCCAGACCAGCTACAGACCAGCTACGTTCACCTACCAAACCTAAACTACCGGGCCAGACCAGCTACGTTCACCTACCAAACCTAAACTACCGGGCCAGACCAACTATATTCGACCGAACCAGCTACGTTCGCCTACCAATCCTAAACTACCGGACCGGACCAGCTACAATCGACCGAACCAGCTACGTTCGTCGATTAACCAGTTTTCGGACCACACCGATGTAAACGTGTGAATAAAAACGATACTTTTGTTCATAACGAAAACCTTTGCCTTTGTCCCGTCATTGTCTTGGCTGTTCACATTTATCGTATATAAAAAAAAACCTTGCGGGGGCGACATCCTACTCGGCCCCGCAACACTAGGGTCACCGTGAATATAATAAAGAAGGAAGGCTGTGTTCTTGCAAAACAACACCCCACATGAATAATGCACAACAAACACGAGAGAAAAATTATCAAGCTCAGTGAACATTAATAAAATATTGTATTAACAATGATATACAAAAATATCAACAATAAGTATAAAGAAAGTTGCTTCCCTTTTTCCGTAATAAAAAGGGTAAGTTTAACTAATTAATGTTGAGTACAAAATTGAATTTAATTTAACTACAAAGTTCAATTGAAGTCTTAGCTAAATAAAGAATAGTTCCACAGTGTTTTATCAGTGTAGAAAAATGTAATGTTCATGAGTGATATCAATAGGAATTAGTATGATTACTCGATTGAGTGATAATTAAGAATTAAAATGTCAATATAGCGCTGTGCCTTATTTTCCAAGAATTGAACTGCTACTGTTAGCAAACAGTGAGAGTCTTTTTATAACCATGGGTAGGATCCGGAGAGCTTGGCGCTAAAATATAGAAAAGATACTAAAATACGCAATTGGTCAGGAAATGGACCAATCCGTGATTTTAGAGAAAATTTCAAATTACCTGCGATGGCAAAATTGTCATATGATAAGTATATTTACGAACCAATGATATTGAATGAAATGGAGGTGTGGCACATGTAAGTGATCCCCACACACTTATGGACATGGATAAGTCCAGGAAAAGATATGAAGAGCCAGACTGATTACATAACCATCAACAAAAAGTTCATAAATGAAGTTTTATGCTACAAAATATACCAACTGGGAGTGACCACCATCCAGTCATATGTTATCATAGAGTAAAATTATGGAAACTAAAGACCAAAGCAATGCCTAAACTGCAATATGACAAACTCCTGAATAACATATGTTGCAAGGACATATATACAGATAGAGTTAAAAACAAATATAACTTGTGTGAGACTATAAATTCAAAGTAGAATGTGTTGAAAGAAATCCTAGTGGCATCAGCAAATGCAATCATCCCAAGGAAAACAAGAAAAAAGAGTTGATGACAGATTAAATTTTCAAGATGATGCAAAATAGAAAAAAAAAACAATGCCAAGGAATGGTAAAAAGTACTGAACTCTAAAAGCCTAAATTAGAAACAAATGTAGGGAGGCTAAAGGGGAATAACTTACTTAAAAGTGTAAGGAAATAGAAACAATGAACAGCATGGATAAAGCAATATTTACATTGCTCGGGCTATCATCCTCATCTTTGTTTCCATATTTATCACAACGTTTCAGCCATTGTATGCTCTGGCCTTCTTCAGGCGGTTGGAATGTCAAACTGAAGGCCAGACTGTACAACGGCTGAAACGTGATAAATATGGCAATAAAGATGAGGATGATAGTCCGAGCAATGTAAATAGTGTACATAATACCTCATCTCAGAAATATAGACAGATATTGAATGGATAAAGCAAGTACACACAAAAGACTAAAATAATTAGCAGGATAGAAGCTGTGCTAATCATCAGTTTGTATTGTTATATTCTGTGATAAGGGAATAAATATTTAACACCAGATGGATAATAGAAGAAACGTTTATTGTGCACAACCAGTACAATATGAAATACAGTACAGTTATACACACAGGTCAATCTAGTAGTGAGTGCCACTAATTTGAAGGTTGAACGTGCTTGTGTCTTCTCTCTCTCACTCTTCCCCGAGTCTCTCATAGACAGTAGACTTTATAGGTACTTACTACCTATAGTGTAATCATTCATGGAGGTGACTGCTTATTCCATTACATCATGTATAAAATCAAGTAAGGAACACTTATAATAGAAAAAAAATGCTCCAAAGATGGAGAAAATATGTCAAAAAACTATTGGTGAGAGAGAAAGAAACCTGCAATGTATAAAAATATGATAGGACAAGAAAGATTCAAATCTGAATTAAGATTGGCACTGGACAAGCTGAACAGCAACAAAACAACAAGACCAGATAGGACTGTAATAGAAATGTTCTCAGTATTAGATGATTTTTGCATTGACAAGGTTATGGAAATAAATGAAATGTATGACAGTGGTGACATACTGAAAGAACTTAGTAGATCCATCTTTGTAGCACTCCCTAAAAAACCAGTTGCAAATGAATGCTAGTTCCATCAGAAAATCAGCTTAATGAGTCACATAACCAAGCTAGTAATCTGAACTGATAAACATATTGTGAAGTAGAATTAGAGCAGAAATAGGACAAAAAAAGTGCAAAGACATTGGAACAAGAAGGCTATATATATATATATATATATATATATATATATATTCAAAATGATATCAGATAGAAATGCAAAAGGATGTTTTATACAGGATAGTCCAAAAGTCTTGTTACCCCTTGTCGGAGTTAACTCCTCCTTTAGTACATTAACCCTTTCACCAGGGGTCGCTCTTCGCTGCTATAAATAGCCGCGGACCCTTCGCCTCTATCTCTTTTTCCTTCAAGCCTGTGCGCTGACACCTTGAGGTAAATCTCTCTCTTTTTCCTTCAGCGCCGACACCTTGAGGTAAATCTCTCCTTTTCATCAGGCTTTCAGCTATCAACCTCAAAATGTAGGTGCTAACAAGGGATAGCGTGGAAACATGCTAAGCACAATACACACGCACGCACATACAGAATATTCACACATGCACGCACATACAGAATATTCCCATACACTTCATCTTTGTACTCTTTCCATGTATTGTAACTTGTTATTAATATATATTTGTATATACATATATTATCGGTCTTGTGTTTTGTTTGCTTTCTTTGCCTTCTTCTTTGGACTTAATCAAAGTCCAACCTTTTTATGTAGTTGGGCCCGGCGTGCAGGAGAATCTGAACCTTACATGCGTTTCTTCTACGTCTGACTTCTATCAACAACTTAACAGCCACGGCCCTCTACACCCTACATAATATAATTTTCTATTTCAGATGGATGACATGAAAATGATGGCATTCATACAGACCTTCTTGATGTGTGACAGCGTCAATGAAAGTGAATAAACTGAATCCAGCATATGTGCTTTGTATCATTGTATTACATGTTCTTCTATTGTTCTCATTACTTTTTATTAGGGGGAGGGGTAGATGACAAGACTTTCGGACCACCCTGTTAGATTACACAAATGCATTTGATAAGGTACATAAAGACATATTTGAACTGTTAGGAAATCTAGATCTATTGGGGAAAAACTTATACTGGGAACAAACTGCCTGCATATAGATTGAAAATAAATTGAACCGGTACACAAAAATAATAAGAGGTATAAGACAAGGATGTGTCTTCTCATCAGATTTATTCAATCTCTGCAGCAAAGATATCCTAAAGGAGCTCTACTAGGATTTATCATTGGTGAGCACTATCTTAATAATATATGATACACAGATGTCAATGTGTTGATGGCAGACATGGAAAGAAAACTACAGGACCTCCTAAACAAGTAGTAAAAGAAAGTCAGTAGAAAGGACTATCAACTGTGAGGACAGAATGTATGGTTGTCAGCAAGGGAAAAAGATTAAGATGTGAGCAGTGAATTAGAGCTGGACAACATCAATTACAGAAATTTAAATATCTGGGAAGTATTTTAACAGAAGATAGAAAAAGTGACACTAAAATCTAAAGAGACATTGGAATAGCAAAAGATGTATTCCAAAAGCTAAGTAGAGTATTAAGAAACAGGAAAATTTCAATAGAAAAAAATGAAGTGCTGAAGTGTTATGTAATATCAGTCCTCCCATATAGTAGTGAATGTTGGATAATCTACTCACAGATGGAGAGAAAACTTCAAACATGTAGTTTTACAGAAGGATGCTGAGAATGCCATAGACTGAACATGTGAGTAATGAGGAAGTCTTAAGGAAAATGAAAACAAAAAGGACACTTATGCTTAGAATCAGAAAGATATGGTTGAAATTTCTGGAACACAAATGAGAAAAGAAGGCTTAGAAAACTTGATACTCACAGAACATATTGAAGGCAAGAGGGTCAAAGGGAAACAGCAATGAGCTTGTGTAAATGAATGGTAGAACAGGTATTGGGTATAAGGGTTCAGTTCGACATTCCAACCATCTGAAGGCCGGAATGTACAATGACTGAAACGTTGTGGTAAATACGGCAACAAAGATGAGGACAATAGTCCGAATAATGTAAATAGTTTACATAAATCTCAGAAATATAGACAGATACTAAATAATCCAAGTTTATCATCATTTGTGTTACATCAAAGACAATTTTTATTATAGGTTATTTTATTATTATAAAATTTTTTCATGGACCAACACCCCTTAATCTTCAGAGCTGGCACAAAAATAATGAATACCAATAGCTTATATCACTGGGATAGAACCCCACCCCCTCAAATGTGGGCATATGATATTAAGACATTACTTATTTCATTACTATAAATGGTAAGCTCTCTTTTTAAATATCTCTAGTTGCATATAAAGATTTTACTATGGGCCATTTAATGTTAGAGGAGTTGTGAAAAAAGAAAAGCAGGAATTATTGGCTTGGGACATTGATTTATATTGTTTCCAAGAATCTAAAATCAAAGAAATAGCTGATATTAATATTGGAGTTAAGCAGCATAAGTTAATAGTTTTGGGAAAAGACAATAAATTTTTATGGAAATGGTTTTG
This sequence comes from Acanthosepion pharaonis, assembly GCA_903632075.3. Lineage (NCBI taxonomy): Eukaryota > Metazoa > Mollusca > Cephalopoda > Sepiida > Sepiidae > Acanthosepion > Acanthosepion pharaonis. Next base: position 570,844 of record CAHIKZ030000551.1, read on the forward strand.
TCATCAATACCAAATGGAAGAATAACATTAATAAACATTTGATGAACAACCATAATATATACATTGACATCAAAAGACACCAATAAAATTCCATTATTCCCTGTAAAAACTTTAAAGACCTTGGAAAACCTGCAGTACTTTTATGAATTAGCTCAAGACATGGAAGATTGGAGAGGACTGATAAAGGATATTTACAATGTTACTGAAAATGAGGAATCATACTGATTTGCAAAACACTTTCATGATGATGATGATATTTAATTTATTAAAACATAAAATTAAAAATTTAATATTAGTATGCATCCATTTATTTCCAAGATAATGGTACCACCCTGTTTAATCAAAATTCACTCATTTGGTGAAACTGGAGAGATCTCTCCAGGGTACAGACCTAGGAGATGGCATTATAGGCTGTGCACTATCCAGATTACATGCCCCACCTCTCAAGCTGTACTAACAAAATCCATAGGAATACAGGGCATTACATTTGAGGCTGGAGTTGCTGGAAAATTTTCAGTGTTGATAGCCAATCATCTTCAGGGCTCCACTCTGGGATTTTTGTCAGGATTTAGTTTCATGGCGTTTTTGGTGTTTAGCTGGAAATGATGGCAAGGTAGCAGAGGTTTAAAATCAGGGTTTTCTTCACCTAGATAGATTACCTTCCTGTTATAATGTTGTTTATTTTATTATATCTACCCAAAAAGATTATAATGTTGTTATATTATATATATATAACAACATTATAATCTTTGGGTAGATGGAACTCAACAGGAAGGTAATCTATCTAGGTGAAGAAAACTCTGATATATATATATTATACTAAAAAGAACAGTATGATATATTATCCGGTCTTAAAAAAGAACAAAACAAACAACATGCGTTGGACAGATGTCAAAATTCATTGAAAAATGCTCCCCTACCCTACCTAGACTTAACCTCTTGCTCGAATGCAACTCATAATTAATAAAATAATAGTTAATAAAAATGAACATGCTACTGCCTTGGAAACAAAAAATTATGAATTGCACGTGCATTTAAAACTCAGTAAATTTAAAAATAAAAAAGTATTTAAAAATAAAAATTAAAAATAAGTTATTCCAAAATTCTCTTGAAGATGAAACAGAACTAATGCTTTTAATTTAATTATATTTGAAGTTTTTAGCTTTGGTTTTTGAAACATGGTAATTCCTGTGTAGCAAATGAACCATATTTTAAATCAGTTAATTTATAATAATGTTATATTATAAATATTACTTATTTTATCTGACATTTTCCTACACAAGCTATGATATTACTTCAAATTTTTTCCCCTTAAATTTATTTTCCATAAGCTGTTTGTTAGGAGAGGTAAAAATACCAAAAGTTTTTTTTTAGTATTTATTCCTGTGAACTTTAATAATATGCTTTTTACATCTAATATGTTTTAAAATATGAAATTTTTTAATTTTGTTCTTTTATAGCTTTTAACTATTAATTTTTTTTTTTTTTTACTTTTATACCTTTGTTTTATTCTGCTGTAATTAGATCTTTTGATTCACTCTACATGTTGGCTGGATGTAAGTGTTAAGAAAGCAAAACACAAAATAAAAAAAAAGTCATTTTGTGCAGCAGTTCCAAGCATAACAAAACAAGTACCCTCAATAAAATATAATAGCCAATGATGAACATTCTTGCCAGAAAAAAGATGACCCCGAAACAAGCAGATCACTTTTCTTGTCACAACCATGACTTCACCTAAGCTTGATTAATCTCACCTGACTCTTCACATACAGAATGCAGCTGATGAGCCAGCTCCAACACTGCTGGGCCCCTGATGCCACCACTGTGATTTCTAACATTTCTTCACTATCCAATTCCAGGCCACCCTCATTGTCACTACTGTGACCATGTTCCATTGAATCCCATTCAACCAAAATCCAACAAAGACATTCTGTTCAATCAACCTTCACTATCCAATTCCAGGTCTCCATTTCATTGATACCACATTCAACCAGAATCCAACAGAGACATTCTGCTACCAACTCACTAATACATCCATCATATCAGCAAAGCCAAATTTTTAACTTCTCCCAACTCTTCATGCTTGCATCCTCTGTATCAGCAAAGTCAGATTCATATCTTCCCATAAACTGTTTGTTAGGAGAGGTAGAAATAACAAAAAACTTTTTTTAGTATTTATTTAATAATATACTTCTTACATCTAATGTTTTAGAACATGAAATTTTTAAATTTTGTTCTTTTATACCTTTTAACCATTAAAAATTTTTTTGTAACTTTATACCTTTGTTTTATTCTGCATGCACTTCTTTGCTGCCACCACCTTGGCAACCAATTTGCCTTACCACTAATTAACCCATAGTGACCTTGATCGATCAACCTACCAACCAATCTTACCAGGCTTCAACATCTTAGTATCATCACACAACCAACACCTCATCAAATACCTCACAGATGTTAATTTCAACCATGAAGAAGGGTGTTGCGGACCCGGCAGCGTGCTGTGCTGGTTTATTACAAAGTGGCCTTGTACCAGACACCACACTAAACTACCGAGTCCACAAGCAATGTATAAAAAAAAAAATAAATGATGCGTGAATGAACAGTGAGAGGAAAGGGGTCAATCAACAAGTGCATAAATTAATAAACATCAAAGAGATAGCCGGAATAAAATGACAAAGACGTCTGTTTGTAAAACATGTGTAACTTTAATTAGATGGAAACAAGTAGATTCTCTCGTGGTACGAGATCAAGGAAAAGTTCCGCGCCTAAATAGAAATGCAAGATGAACAAGGCGGGAAAAAGAGTTTTATAAGGTTCTGGAAAAAGGAACTCGTTAAACACGAGGTGTATGTGCGCACAGATAGAAAGGAGTACTCACTGTGGATTTTTTTTGGCGTTGTAAGTGTGTGTGGTATTTTTGTGTTCAGGTTCATAGTTAGAAAGAATGTTCGGTCGTCTCAGAGTTTTTGGTGAGGCATTGAATTGGCTGCTGGAAATTTTACCGGATTGATGTGGGCATCTAGCCAAGAGAAACGAAGAATGTTTGAAGCGAGTTTCATGGTCTTGTGGAGTTGTTTACGGCGAGCCCAGAGAGACGAAAAATGTATGTTCGTTAGTAATATATCCCTGTCTGTATTTACTGTTGACTGACGAGGGATAAATGTAAGTCACCTGTTGAATACGAAGTTTTGCCCACGACTGTGTCGTGTGTCTCGCACATTTTCTAGCAGAAAACGGAGAAGGTCTGACCTGCGGGTAGCAAGTTTGTTCGTCAATAAGATATCCCTGTCTGTATTTCAAGTTTGATTGACGAGGGATAAGTTCTGCTTGCGACTGCGTCGCGTCTCGAACGATGTGTCTCAAACGTTTTCTGGTCGAAAACGGAGCAACTGGTTGACCTGCGGGTAACGTCAAGATGAGAAGAAATCTTGGTAAATAAGTGTGGGGTCAACATCGTTGAGATAAGATATCCCGGCCCGCATATGGGTTAAGGGCACGGAATAAATGAGTTGCCCGTCTAGTCAGGTTGAAGATCGGGAAGCAACTGGCTTGCAAACGCTGGCCGTTTGAGACGCCGCGAAACGCGCGGGAAAAAATTCAAAATCTGTTAGTCTGACTTCATCAGTAGGAGCTAGCGAAGTTCTTCCTCCAGGTTACTGCTACGTCTAGCTGTGTGAGGAAGGAAGGGGTGCAAACCGCGCGCACACACGCACGAGTGTGAAAGGAAGGGAGGAAACTCGCGCGTGCGTAAAATATAGATGGAAATAATGTGTTAATTCCATAAGGGTGTATGTCAACCCCCCACCGACAACACTACACTAGACTTCACTAATCTTCTTCAGACCTATTGTCTGATACCAACCATGACCTTGTTGTGGGTTGTAACTGAGTGAAAATGTATCAGAAGGTAATTTATGTAAGGCAAAAATTATGCATGCTTATTATGCATTATCCCACAACACGTAGATCAAATAAAGAATATAAGGACAATTTGCATTGCAAGAAATTACCAAAAACACAGTGGTTAGAGATCCAACAATAAAGAGATTTTTATATATACAATAGATATACATGCAAGGATAACAGAATGTTTGTTGATTGTGGCAATTGAGACAAGTTATGAAGAATGTTCATGCAGAAAGTTGGTCAATAAAAGTTAATGGTTTTGATTTGTTAGTGAAATTAAAATAATTTGGTTTCTGCAAGGAAAAATCTCAAATGTGTTCATTCAAATACTAGTGTATGTGTGTGTGTTACTTGTTAGTTAGGATTTAATTGTGAAGAGTTGTTTGCCTTTAACTGTTTGGCTAAATTGATGAATTGTACAATTACTGTTTGTGTAGTGAAAACATTCACTTTTTTAAGTCAATTGTAATTTGATTACCATGTGGACAATGGTCGATTGAGTGCTGTGTTGAGTTTGTTGAGAATTTTGAAGTGATATTGAGTCAGTGAATTGACACGCATGGAAAAAAATTGAGTCATGTGGTTGTTTATATAGATTTTGGTGTTTAAAAATCAGTTCCAGGGAACTTTGGTGGGAAAAAGGATCTGTTTCAACTTTGCTATAGTTTAGTGTTTCTTAACCAACAGAAGATTGAATTTACTGAAATGAAGTGGTGATTGGTTAAGGCTTTTTTTTAGGGAAGAATACATCTTTTCCGAAAGGGGTGGAAGCCTAATGTGGAAGATTCCACAACCTCAACCAACCAACCCAAGAAATCAGTCAAATCCTAGCCCTGCTGATGACAACCTGACACTTAATCATTTTCCTTATCAACAACAATTGAAAATCTGTCTATATTTCTGAGATGAGGTATTATTTACATTATTCGGACTATTGTCCCCATCTTTATCGCCATATTTATCACAACATTTTGGACCTTCAGTATCTGTCTATATTTCTGAGATGAGGTATTATGTACACTATTTACATTATTCGGCCTATTGTCCTCATCTTTGTCACCATATTTATTACATTTTGGCCGTTGTACGCTCCAGCCTTCTTCAGGTACAGAGTGTACAATGACTGAAACGTTGTAATAAATATGGCGACAAAGATGAGGAAAATAGTCCAAATAATGTAAATAGTGAACAATTGAAGAACCATATATGAACAATTTTGCAAACTTTTGAACAAATATGTACATATATTCCAAAATTTCCCGAATACACATTGTTGAAATTTTAATCCTTGTTTGTTCTTTGCAACCAAACATTTGTTATCTGTCTATATTTCTGAGATAAGGTATTATGTACTCAAGGACACATGGAACAGTGGATAAAGGTGTTAGTTAGATCTAGTGACAGGACCCAAAGAGTGTGAGCTCAATACCTGGTTAAAGCAGTGGAGAACTTGGAGAGGGGAATTAACAGGAGATAACTGATAACTGACATCCATTAAACATGGCATGTGGAACTAGAACAGTCTACCCCAGTGAGCAAAATAAAGGGTTCAGTTCGACATTCCAACCACCTGAAGAAGGCCAGAGCAACAACGTCCGAAACGCTGTAATAAATATGCCGACAAAGATGAGGGCAATAGTCCGAATAGTGTACAAACATTCATTATAATGCCATTTTGCCATTAAAAATCTGAATGCTTTTTTTTGATCACAAAGAAACAAGTTTCTTTTACAATAATAGTGTATCAATGTTACAGCAGTCCACCACTACAGTGTGGGTCTTGGGGTCAAAGATGGCTGACCCACACTGCAAGTGAATCATGGTAGCTGTAGCAGGGTGTGGGTGATGTTAAGAGGTTGAACACCTACCTTATTTTTGGGTCCTATTTTGTGATATATACCATAGATAATGACTTAAGAAGAACTTCAAAAAATTATACTAATTTATGCCAATGATTCCATAAGAAAGTTTTGGGTAATTTGCTTTTTAAGCTCCAGGCTACACATCTAATAAAAATTTACTGAAGTTATTTTTATTCTAAACTTACAAGGCTAATTCAAATATGACAAAGAAATTTTTATAAAATCTACCATTTTGGAGTTATCGACAATAAAAGTTTGGACTCACTTGTGTTGTTGTTGGCTATGGCACAGCAGCAATAATTGAAATAAGTGAATGTCTATTCCACAGTAAATATATGTAAATGACACCAGTAATGGCTACTGCGATGCAAATGAGTTCAAATTTTTATTATTTATTGATAATTCTAAAAAGGTAGATTTTATCAAAATTTCTTTGTTATTTTCAAATTAAGCATGTAAATTTACATGTAAATATAACTATTCAGGAAATTTTTATTAGATACATAGCGTGAGGCTTAAAAAGCAAATTACCCGAAATTTCAACTTATTTCTGTGTTTTATGGCAGATTTTTTATACAATAAATTTTAACTGTCCTCAAAAGTACTTCCTCTTGCAATTATTACTACACACTATTTTGTATTTGTTTATTTATGAGAGATTCTTGATGTCTACTGTTGGACAGTCAAATTGAACATGATCAACCAGAGAAAAGTACTCCTATTTATACCCCATCCATGGTATCTGATTGCAGTGATTGAATTCCTGTTAATTAGTTTGATATGATAGGAATTCTTTGATTGTGTGTGAAATATAAATATAAAGTAATCATGTGTAATTATTACCAATACAATTAGATTAGGTGTAAAATGGCCAAGGTGTTAAAATTTCACAAAATTTGAGCTGTTTGATCATCAAAATCAAGTGTGAAAAAGGGGTGTAATTATTAAGACAAATTAGGACCCATCTGATGATTGTTGTTTGTTCAATTGTGAAGATGGCCCAGAAATTGGTAAAATAGGGTGGAATTTCTAAAAAAAGTGAGTAATATTGAGGGTACAAGAACAAAATCTTGGTATCCACCACCAACCTGTGGCACACCGGCTACCACAGTAAACTGGTTTGCCTAATAGCGGTAGACTACTGTATTATAGTTTTCAAATCTTAATTTTCAAAATCCATATTGATTTTTTTATCCAATTTGCCCTTATATTTATATACTTGTTAAAACAAACAAAAAAATTCTTGAGAAAGTTCAATTTAAATTATATTTGTACTGTGTAGGAAAATTATCTTTTTTACAAATACTTTCACAGTAACTGCTCCGACAAGCTATTTTTGTTTGTTCTCAAACTGCATGAATTTAAATGTGCCACTACGTTGGCATCTCAGTTCCACCCTTTCACTGTTGAAATAGTTAAATGTAGCCTGTCTCTTCTACTCCAATAGCTTCATGTCTTGCACTTCCCACCAGTGGAACTCCCTTCCTCTTACTTGCTTCCCTGATAGCTATAATCTTCAACTATTCAAATACAATGTCAATCGACATCTCCAGATGCCTTGATCTATTCCCCGTCCTTCTCTTCATCCCTTCCTCTTTACTTTACTCTTGCTTCCACTCTCTGTACTCCCTTATGTGCTAGTGGCACTTCTGCCTTGCTTGGGGTGAAGTTTAAAATATATGTGTGTGTGTGTGTGTGTGTATGTGTGTAGAAATGAAACAAAGTGAAAAGAGAAAGATTTTATAGTTGCAATTTTCTCAGACATGCCTGTGTCCTTTATCAACCAGAAGAGAAATAAACAATGAATTTGAATCCATTCTTCTGTGTAATTTTGCTGTCATATATATATATATATATATATATATATATATATATATATACATACATATATATATGTGTGTGAAAAATATATAGAAAATAGGAAAGAACTCGTTAGGTAAATAATCCAAAGTTCTTTAGTATTTTTTTTATTATTTTTAAAAATAGTGCTTTCGATACAAAAGTAGAGCATAAATATAATTATTTATTTAAAAATATGATTCCAACATGCTACATAAGAGTTCTCATGTTTCAAAACAAGAGCCAAAAACTTCAATATAATTATTTGAATTAAATTGAATTAAAGTAAAGCTCCATTCCATCTTCAAGTGAAATTTTTTTTGGAATAACTTATTTCTGAAATTTACGCATTTTATAAGCATATTCATTATTGAAATCAAAATTTCTATGGTAACGGTTAGAGCAATTGTTTAAAGAAAAGGGGCGTAAGGTGTTAATAATTTGTATCAATATCTCAGTTACATTCACAGATGTCAAGTCAGGGTAAGGTTGAGGTGTCTAAATTTAAAGTGGAAGATGACATCGTCTAGTCTGGTTAAGTGTCTATGGAGATTTTTTTTTATTTTATTTTTTATATATTTTTCTGAAAGGGTTTTGTGTATATAAAAACCGTTCTAAGTCGCTAGCATTTGTTTTTTGACGACTTCATAAAGGGTTATCTTTTTTTGTAGGGGATTTAAACTATTTATTAGGACTATGGAATTTTTAAAATTATTTTATTGTTTGTTTTTATGCTAATTATTCAATGCAATAATTTGATGATGTCGGCAAAAAAACGTTAACTCATGTCTATTGTTTAATAGATTTTTATTATTTAGAAACTTAATAATGTGTAGTTTTTCATGTAGGCATAAAGGGCATGGGTCATCCCAAGTTTTACAAGTTCTAGTTTTATAAAAGCCATTACCATAGAAATTTTGATTTCAATAATGAATATGCTTATAAAACACATAAATTTCAGAAATAAGTTATTCCAAAAAAATTTCGCTTGAAGATGGAACAGAGCTTAGTACTTTAATTCAAATAATTATATTGAAGTTTTCGGCTCTTGTTTTGAAACATGAGAACTCTTATGTAGCATGTTGGAATCATATTTTTAAATAAATAATTATATATATATATATATATATATATATATATTTTTTTTTTTTTTTTGAACAATAAAAAATATTAAAAAATTAAAATCTTCAGACACACTGGGTTGTAGATTAATATTCTTTCATTTTTATTATTATTATTTCATTTAGCTTCCTCGACTAGTTTCGGCCAAAATGGCCATCATCATCAGAAGAAATATTTCTGCTTGCTGGTAGCAGTGAACTAGTGGGTGCCTAAAAGATGTTAAGCTTTAAAATATCAGAATAGAAACCAATTTCCTGAAATAAGAAGAAAGGTAAAAAGGAAGCTTTGTATTCTTTTGTTGGAGGAGCTTTATCATAAGAGAAATTTTGTCTGAAACCCTAGGCAAAATCCTCATTCCGATCCCTTTGCCAGAAAATCTATTCAGTGCCTGGAAAATTTGGTAATGGAAAATTTGGTAACTATGAAATAAAAGTCAATTGAAAATTGATTTTAGGACCGGAAATGGATTTTGGGGATTTGAGGATTAAGCCCCCTCCCCAATATTTTTTAAATAAACATGAGGCTATATAGTTTTTGCTTCTTTAATTAAATAAATACTTATTTAAAAAATATTGGGGGCTTGGCCCCCCCCCCCACACACACACACACACACACACACACACCTCCCAGCCAGAAAGTACAGCCCTGGTATTGTTGCAGTGGGGTTTTATCTGGACTGGAACCCATGATTTTTTGAGTTAATACTTATTTGAACATATGGGAGAGGCTAGCCCTCTCCAGAAAGTACGACCCTGGTATTGTTGTACTGGGTTTTTATCTGGACCCCAAAATTCTCAGTTATTCAAAAATATAGTGGGAAGACTTAGTCCCCAAGTCCCCACTCCAGAACAGCCCTAAAATCAATTTTTCAATCAACTTTATTTCATAGTTATTGAATTTTCTTAGCATATCAAAATTACTGAATCTTCTGTTACCAAATTTTCTTAAATTCATCTATTCTAATTATTTTGTTAAAAACTGATTTTATTTCCTTAATTTGAAACCTGTAATATAAAAATAAGAAAAAATATCCCTTAGTGCATATAGAGAGACTCTAATCTTATTAAATGTTTTAGATTTTTAGCATTTACTATTTCAAAAAAAGATATAAATTACTTTTTTATGACTGTGTTAGTATAGTATGTCAAAAAGACTATTGAAATTAACAGTGTGCATATGCTTAACAGTATAAAATAGGCAGGAATATAAAAATACAAATTGTCATTCCTTCATAGTTACAAATATTTAACCATTTTGTCACGTTATTACTACTTTAAAAATATGGGTCAGTGTGACCTTAAATATTAATAAAAGATTTGATGAGAAAGAATATAAATGTTTTTTATGAATTTTTAGAGAATATTAAAACAATATTACATGATAGAAAAATGACAAATTTACTTTTATTTTTTTTGAGAATATTAAAACAATATTATAAGATAGAAAAATAATTTTTCACTAGTAAAAATCTTTCTCAAATTTGCAAATTGAAATTTGAACATTAAAATTTGTGGCATAAATATAAGTCATAAAATCTGGAAAAAAAAATTATTTAAAAAAAAATTACATTTTATACAACTGAAAAGAATTTATCTAAACTCAACATAAAATTTGTCACAACTACATCTAAAACAATGAAGGACTTAATCAATAAAAAAACAAAACAACCAGTCAAAACATGAAGGAGGAATTTGCGCTATCAAATGCAGGAATTGCCAGAATGAATACACTGGAGAAACCTCAAGAATTTTAAACAAGAGAAATATATGACCACAAAAGGGACATTTTAAAAAACAACACACAAAATGCATTCATTGTTCACCGTAACAAAACTGATCACAATTTTGACTTAGGGAATGCTACTGTGGTTAAAAGAGAAAGTAATCCACTAAGATGAAAATGTCTGGAAAATGTCCGGCCTTGATTGCTAGTTTATCCACAGTAAATTTTTATCCAGGCTCTTACAATATATCACCATTCATGGTAGTTTTTCTGTTGTCACAATGTGGGATAGTCATGGACAAAGGTGATGGAGAGAAAAGAAAAACAATAAAGATGAATTTGGTTAGAAAAAAATTATTTAAAAAATTTTGAAACTACCAGCATCTCTTGTTTCATGCGCATATGTAGATGTGGCAACATCAACAAAGCCCAGTCTGATGAAATCCTAACAGATGAAACGTATCACAAAAACTTTTTTGACAATGTCATACTATTTTTCCAAATTAACATTTAAGTAATATATATCTGTTGTAATGTCCATATGATGATTCTATCCATATAACCACTCACGTGAGCCTGAAAGCTTAGATCAACAACCAATATATAATAAAGAAATATCCAAATGTTGAACAGTTTTTGTCTTTATTTTCTCTTGAAACTAAAGCCATTATATGATGCTTGGAAAGGCTCATGATAAAATATAATAGACATTTGTTGTCTGTTATATTTAACAATATATGTTTGAAAGCTATCATAAAAAATACTGATGTACTTGATGAAGAATGCCGTGAGAAAATTCTTTGTCATGTTTAATAACCACAGGTTCAGATTGACAAGAGTTCTCCACTGGCATGTGTTAGTCTCAGTATAAATCCAAGTCCTCCCCACAAAGTGGGATGTGGCACAAGGCCAGATTTTACATGGGGACATTGTGACCCCATATGCTCAGGCAAAAATTCCCTGTAGACCCCATAATAACAGGGTTAGGTTTGTCTACCTCCCCAGACAAGAGACTGCCCTTCAGCATAGCCCTGTTCGGGTTTCTCTCTGCCCAAAGACAGAGAGTTCAACAAGCTGGGTATTGTCAAACTACCACTACTGGTAGTCTCTCTATTTACCAATCTCCCCACAGGGAAAAATGTGGCACAAGGCCAGTTTTTAATGTGGGGCATTCTGAGTCTGTAGGCTTGCGAAAAAATTGCCTATAGACCTTGACTCTGTCTCAAGGCGAAATGGGCACAGATTATATGGAGCTGAAAGGTTGAGTTCATTAAGAACTGTGGGGGAGATAAACATGCTGCTGCTGTTGCTGCTAGCAAGAAACTACCAAGTTATGAAGGGAAAACTTAATCTAACTGCAACAGAACAGATTTAACCCTAGAACACTAACCATCAATTAAAGTTACACCACTACTAACCATGGGTAAATCATACCCGATTTTGAAAATAACAAAAAAAATATTAAATATAAATCTTTATTTGAAATATTTTACATGCATGCACTCCAAATTTTGTACTTTGAGTTAATATTAATAGGAACTGAAAAACATTATTTAGGTAAGAAAATCAGGTACTGAAAATTGTAATTAAAAATAGGAAAATTTGTGCTGGTATATACCCATGGTTAGTGTTCAAGATTAACAAGAGGCACAGTTTATAGGGATATGGGGGGGGGATATAACAGTTAACTATAGGCTTGAACTGGTTAAGATTGTAGTGACCAAAGAATCATTCTCTTAGGATTCAGTTCCACAAAGCAGTTTTTGTTTTTTGTGATTGCGCATATGTAAATGGTAGAAATTCCAATTTGTAATACTTATTATTATTTATGCGGTGCTATTAACTTTCAATGGGGGAAGGAGAAGTAAGTATAACTGTGGACTAATACGGCAATGGTAATTGAGATGTGGTAGTAATGGGGGGGGAGCAGGTGATGATAATAACAATTGTAGCAGCAAATATTTATTGTAAAGTTGTAGAAGTGATTGTAGTAACGGTGGTGGAATGATAATGATAATTGTAATTATTATGATAGTAGTTTGAACTAGAAAATAATTGATGGTGTTATGATGTCAGTGGTTTCTCTTTTCATGTTTATAGGGTCAATGGTGGTTTATGTAGTAGTGTTAGTATTTTTTTATCTGTTTGGCATAAATTCTGATAATAGGTATTTATTTTCATGCCTGCATTTGGAAATTATTTCTGATCTTATGTTTAGTAAATTCTTTTGTTGGGTATGAGAAATTATTGCTACCTTTTTGTGTAGGCATTTCTTTGTAATGTTGTTGCAAGTAGGTGCTTTTTTCAATATTTTCCAGCTTATTCTTGGTGTAATATTTCTGTCTTTTAGATGCCATATTCGTTTGTTGGCAATTTCCTTGGAGTAGACATATTTTATTTCTGCAATTGCATTGTGGTATCTTGGTTGCATTATTATACATTGTTATTTTTTGTTGTGGCTTTTTATTATTTATGTTATATTTTTTGTGCAGCTGTAACTAATTTTAATGTTAATTTGGGTGAATATTTTTGCTAATCAATTTGTTTCAGTGAAGTGCTTTTTTATTAAGTTTAAGAATGTCCTTCCTATGTTAGTTTTGATGGTTTTATTGTATGGTGGGTTAAACCAGATAATATTTCTTTTTCTGTTTTGGTTGTGAAGGTGTGTATGTGTGCAACAACACATATATGTGCATATGTGGCCAGTCCCACACTGTTTACATATGTTTATGTGAAGTCCGGTGAGTGAGCGTGTGTGTCTACATACGTCAATGAATGTACGTGCGTGTATGTATGTTTGCGTAAGTATGTGTCGTCTTGATGACAATTTTTCTTCCCACTTCCATAAAAAAACCAATATACACACCCATATATAAATCCAAAATTTAAAAATTAATCAGTTTGTCTGACAATCGCAAATAGCGTGAAAACCATGGCCATAATCCAACTAAATATATATATATATATATATATATATATATAATAGGATATTATATATATATATATATGTATATATATAATCCTTTCTATATATATATATATATATATATATATATATATATATATATCTATCAGGCACATGCTGTTAGTAATTACTTAGGGTAGACAACTTATGACTTATGTAGTAAATCTACAAAATAAATATTTTGCATTTTATTCATAATAATCAGAGTAACCTTCATAATTTTGTTGGATTAGGTGCATATTGTTCCACAAAAGGAAAACATAGCTGCTGATCTATTTTATTCAGGGTAAGCACTGCCTACTATTATATATATATATATATATATATATATATATATATATATATATATATAGTAAGGTAATGAAGGGTTTGGTTAACCTGTGTGGATAATTCCAAAGAGAATGTGATCCAGAGAGCTCAATGTAAAACCAGAGCAAATATTAAATAATTAAGAAAACCTTAAGTTTACATGAGTATAATTTATTTCCCCAGAAAATATATTTTTTCTGGTTCATCAGGTCACATCTCTAGTTACCTAGTTATATATATATATATATATATATATATATATAAAATCAATTCCCCCTGAGCAAGGTGTTAATGCAAGGGGGTAATGGGAGTGAAAGAGAATAAAAAACTTTTAATGGAACCAGAAACTTAATCATAAACAAGAAACAAGGGATAAACCTCTAATCCTATTCTAAAACCAGATAGAAGTGTGAACTGGGAAATAGGCAAACCTATCTACTAGTGTGACAAAAAAAAAAATCAATAACTAGTAAATAAAATTTCAGAGTTTAGTATACAGTTGAAGTAGACTTTAGAAGGAACCAGAAACCCAATCCTAAACAGAAAACAAGGGATAAACCTCTACTCCTGTTCAAAAGGCTTGGAAAGAATGTGAACTAAATGATAGGTAAACCTATATATACATATACATTTCAACAGTTTACTAAGGATAAACTCCTCCTAATTTTTTTGTTTGCAAATCTGTAAAAGTTTATACTCATCTTTATTCTCAATACAATCATTGAATTTTATTGAAATATTTATTACTGTTGTTTAAATTTTTTTAAATCCTCAGCTAAAATGCATCATTAAATGTAAACAATTTTAAATTTGTATAATTAACATAACTTATTCCTTTTTTAAGAAATTGGTTTCTCCAGCCATTCAAATAAATATATGGAAATATATGTACATACACAAAAGTTTTTATTGCCTTTTGAAAATTTTTTTATATATATATATATATATATATATATATATATATATATATATACACACACACACACATACAAACATACATGTAAATATCTATACAAAATTTAGAAAAAAGTTCATTCAAAAATGTACTTTGAGATATTTAAAAAATTTTAATTATTTACATTATAATTTTAAATTGGACATTTAATAAATATACAAATGGATTATGAAATTTTGAAGAAATTTGTAATTTTTTGAGTCCCAATTGCAAATGTTTCTTTTTTTTCTATTGCTCTCTGCTTGGTTTGATCTGCTGTGACCTTCTTATGACATAAAACACAAAGTGTTCTGAAGTTGTCAATATCACATTGTCCACCTCCTTTATAGACAGCTTTGATATGATCAGCTTGCCAGAACTAATGAAAATATAAAAGTAAATTTTATTAAAATTAAGATAAAATACAATTAAAATAGATTAGAATTGATATAAAATAAAATTTAATTAAAACAAAAGACAAATAAGATAAAACACAATTTAATTAAATTCCAGATAAAATAAACTTTAATTAAAATAAAATTTGGCAAACATGGACAAATGTGCCCATAATAAGACAGTGTCAAATGGATGATTTTTCCTGTAATATTGTGTTTTTTGTTGTTAATTCTCAAGGACAAAAAAAAAAAATTAATTTCATTTTCATCATGTCTAGGTTTTATTCCAATTCTAACAATCACTTTTGAAAACAAAAAACATTGTCAGAGTGAAGGTAATTAAAAAAAAATGCAGTGTCATGAGAAAAACCATCCTCTTGACACTATGCCTTATTACAGACATGTTTGTCCATGTTTGTCTAAAATTTATTTAAATTCTAAATAAAATAAACTTTAATTAAAATAAAATAAAAATAAAAAGGGAACTTATTAAAATAAAATAAAAGAGAAAAGAAATTTTTTTTAAATTTTGTAACAAATGTAAGTTAATTTCCATAATACATTTTTGTATTTAATAATTAAAATGTTCCTTTGCAATATGGTGTTGGAAAGTTATCAATCTGATCACCAAGAAACCCTTTATCCAAAAAAGTCTGACCAAATGTTGAAATTTTGGGAAGTGAATTCAACAATAAACTTTTCATCAGATCCTCATATATTAACCTTACAATTTTATTTTAGGAATAATTCTTATTTTATTTAATTATTCATCTTACCTTTTATTTATATTATTTAATATTCATAAGCTTAACTTTTTCAAAGTATTCTAAGTAGATATTTTACAAGTATATTATGATTTACAGAATTCTCTGAGTAAATTTATCAATTCATTTTACATAAAATAGTTGAGTGTTATTTGTGAGTTATGTAAATTTAATATGAATGAACAAGTTACTGAATTACTTAATAATTATACCACTACAAAAAATAATTTTATTATGTAGGTTGCATTCATATGAAGATTTCTGAACACAATTCTGAATTCAAATTTAGTGTTAATTTCACTTACCATTCCTGAGGAAGGATTCTTGATAATAGCTTCTTTTTGTTTGGAAGTCAATTGGTTAAATTGACTTGATTGCAAGATCTTCACTCGCTTTCTTACATCTGGTTGGCTCCTGTGTAATAGAAAATAATGAATATTTTAGAGATAAAAATTACATTTAAAGGATATCATCATTGTTACTAATTTTTTTTAAATAATTTTGTTTTTAATGCCTTGTTTCTTCAGGGTGAAGGCAATCATGGCTTTCCACATTTTCCTTTTCTTTATTATCTGTGAATTATCATGACTATGTTTGAAAGATAATGGAATGGTTTCTTGCTACCATCTCCATTTCTAAAAAGAATACCCGCTCGGCCCGGGTTTGGATGGTTATTTATTTTTGGCTGGGCCTACGGGCTCAGAGATACCCACATTAAAAAGGCCTTGTGCCACATTCGATCCCCGTGGGTGGATTGATAAATACCATCTCCATGGTTTGGAATTCAGGGTTTTCCTTCTCTTTGACTGGCTGTCACCCAAGGTTCAAGAGTCCAGTCTACCCTTCTATTTAACAAATTCACTTTAAATTAAAAGTTATCTCTCTTCAGTACTTAGACAGTCATGGCTCTCCACAGATTCCTTTTTTATTATTATCTTTGAATGGCTGACTTCTTTGGAAAGAAATTGATTTCCCTGTTGCTTTCTCTATGGTTTAACTTTTCTTAGACTGGCTGCCACTCAAGGCTAGAGATTCCAGTTTACCTTGATACTTAATGATTGCAGAAGAGAAGAAGAGTTTTTTCACATTGAGGTTCAGAAATATTAACAGTGCAATTGTTTAATGAATATTAATTTTGGTTTGGTTTGTTTTGTTTTACGGCATATCAACCTCAATGGGTCATTTAATGCTGAAAACTTTTTTTTCCTGGTAATATTTTTGTTTTGTCAAAAATCTATTTCTGTTAATATTTTTTTCCTGAAAAATGTACAGCTGGTAATATTATTTTTTCCAAAACGTATTGCTGGTAATAGTTTTTTTTCCAAAGTGTATAGCTGGTAATAGTTTTTTTTCCAAAGCATATAGCTGGTAATAGTTTGAAAGTTATTTGGATACTTTTTCTTGAATGATAAATCATTTTAACATGAAATGAAATGTTTCAATTATGTCACTTGCATATTTAAGCTGTGGCATATCCCTGTGAATTAGGCATTTCAGCCTATTTTAAGCAAAATAGAAATTATCTGTACTGAGAAAATGTGATGTGATGGGGCAAAATGGACTTGATTTGAAGATTCAGCATGAAAAAATAACCCAGAAATATGTGCCCATTGCCCAACAATAATTGGGTAAAAAAAATGTCAACTGGTGTTACATTTTCTCATAACCTACAATTCTTATCCCCTCCTCTTATGTCCATAAAACAATCTCATTCTACCTGGAATGGCTCTCAGGCCTTGTATTGGTAAACAATAGCGTAAAAAATTTTTTAAAAATTAAAATATTGAACTTGTACCCATCTGTAGATAATAAACAATAATTATAAAAACTTAAATAAACTGGAAAAAAAAAATCTTACTTTATTTTTTGGAAAAATGACTCTGCATCCAGTCCACACAACTGACAAATACCATGCTCAATTTGAAATAACTTTTCTCGACAGTACCCTTGCTTGGTTTTCATCTGGAAGAAAAAATATAATTTTGATTAACTGAAATCAAAGAATAAAAATTACAAATGATTGTTGACATGTTTACAAGATGTAAACATCTCAATAATATAAAATCAAATATTCAGCTTTAGATCTGAGAATTTCATTAGTGTATATACACAAATATAGTGTGAGTTTTAGGATCAGTTTTTTTATGAAAAAAAAAAAAAAAAAAAAAAAATAGTGAGTTGCATAGGCAATTTTTTTTGAAGAGGTTAAAAATCATGAATTTTTGATGACTGGATGCACTATACACAGGTAATTTTTTTCTGGAGGGGTTAAAATTCATGCCAAAAAATTTAGGGGTTGCACTATTCATGAATCTGGTTTATACATGAGTATATATGGTTAGATTCAGATCTGCTATTTTCTAGTTCTTAAAAACAAATAATCTGCTGGTATTTACCAAATAAATATCCATACACTCATAGGAACAAAATCTCGTATTCCAAGCATTCTCTGGCTTTTTTACAGTATCTTCATTTATAAGTGTATTATCAAATGGTTTTTGGCAGTTAATACACATTGGCATACCATCTGAATCCAATGCCTGAAAGAAAAAAAAAAGAATTTAAAAATTGAGCATGGCAATATATCAAGTCAAACGTTGAAATTATATATTTTTTCCTTTTTTATCCTGTGACCTGTAGAGTCGTAGGGTCACCATGTTTACTGCAGCCACAGTAGAAATAGTGTTCCTTTGGGCAAGATAGCCTGATGGAGCCCAACCCTCTCCAGGCCAGTGTTGAATTTAGTTTTTCCTTCTAGACCAGTGGCCATCCAAGCTATAGAACTTGGTCTGTCCTGCTATTTACCTATAGCTGGGAGGGAGAAGAAAAGGATTCATACCTTTCCCAAGGGTATTAGCACATAAGTGAATGTAATGGATCTGTAAGCCGCCCATTTAAGCTAGCTCCTGTGGAGGACTCTTGGTTTGGCCATCACAATAGCTAGTGAGAAGTAGATGTGATAGGCATTAATAAACTACAGAAGAACTCAAAGTTGATTGCTGCATTTAAGTATTGAATTTATGTTTAAGCTTACCTTTTAAAACTTCAACAATAATTCTTCTGCTGTCACTTAATTCAAAGACGATTTGATGTATGTAGAGCCTTATTTTCTGTACAAACTATTATTTTTATTTTATGGGTGACAGAACAGGGGACAATTTATAAGATAAAATTAATATAGTTTAAAGATAGGAAAAGAAAAATTAGAATTAGTTATACATTCAACATTTGAAGAGTTAGAGAAACATAATAGCTAATTAAGTAAAACCTATATTATGGAATCTATATGAATAAATGAGAAATTGGAGCTCAATTCTCCCATAAATTCTGAGATTAAAAAGCTCCAGCTCTACTTTATAGTAATTTGGTATTTACTTGACCCCTCCCCCCTCCACGAAGTCACACTGTGACACAAGGATGGTTTAATGTGGGGACACCCAGCCTAGAAACAAAAATTCCCTGAGCACCTGCAACTGTTGGTTGTGCTGGCTTCGGGACGAGCACTGATCCCTCTCTCTAGTGCAATGAGAGAGTGCAGCTGTTCCCCAAGGCCGAGCATCTCTCAGTATAATTTTCCTCAGTTGTGATTCTGTCCTTCAACGGAGCTGCCCCTGAGTGCACTCTGCCCAAAGACGTCCAGAGACACAACTGAGAGATGATAAATGTGTTACAAACTACTTTATAGTAATTTACACATGGTATTTACTCTATCTCCCCACTGAGATGAGATGTGACACAAGGTCTTTTTTTAAGGTGGGGACCTGAGCATGAACACCTGGGCAAGGAACAAAAACTGTCCACAGCCAACCATCAGTTGCGCTGGCCTCAGTGTGAGCACTGATCCCTCGCTCTGGTGCTATGAGAGGGTGTGGCCTCAGGAAGCTGTTCCCCAGGGCTAGACACCTCTCATTATAATTTTCCTCAGTTGCAAATGTCTGAAAGAGACACAACTGAGAGATGATAAGTAATGTGTTAGAAACTATTCAAAAGAGTAATTTACACACCGTATTTAGTTGACCCCCCCCACTGAGTCAGGTTGTGACACAAGGTTAGTTTTTAATGTGGGGACCCAAGTGAAGACACTCAGGTCCAACCTGGTCATAGCTAGTCTAAGCTAGTCATAGCTGGTCAGAGCCAGTCCAAGCTAGTCATAGCTGTGATACTACCAGTGCAGGGACGGATCCCTGTGACTGGTAAGTATCCGAATGCATATACCCCTCAAGAGGAATTTCCACACTAAAAGCCCAAAATCTGTATTATATATTATCTACTTCTAGCCAATATCATTCTTTAGGTTTAACTAATTTGCATATTGATTTTAAAAAAGTTTATTTCATTAATTAACTGTACTTCATTACCGTTCTTTTATTCAAGGATTGTTTTGATTTTCATATAAAAAATAATTCTATTTAGGAATATCATCTTATATAGTGCAAAAAAGTGTTTGAAATTTGCATTTTACTTGGCCTTCAACAAGTTGGCATCTATTTGTAAAACTTTCCTTAACTATAACAAGTCAATTTATGAATGAAATGATTATTTAAAATTTTTATTTCAAAGATTTCAAGTAGTGAATATATCTTACTTTGTGAAGCAAGTGAAGCCTGCTAGTGTAATATATACATACATTTACATATTTTAAACACTGTCACCTCTTTCATATGTTAATCGAATTTTTTTAAAGTTATTTAAGCAAAGATAAGTGCAATTTTATAGGTTGTTATTCTCAATGTGTTCAACCACCTGCAATATTGAGTTAGCTTCAGAACAGGTCATGGGTCATTGCTTCCAAATATTCACTTCAAGTAATTTGTGATTTCAAAAAAGCTTGGTCATGCTCATAAGTTGTTACTCAACAATAGAGAATCAAGGGGAGCTGTGAAAGCTCATCATGAAAAAATGCCTGGGTATTGGCAATAATGTTTGGTGGGCTAGGGGTAACTTATACAACAGTTGGAAAACACCTGGCATGATTTGGAAAAAGGAAGAAATATGTCAAAATGATTTGATTGATGATCAAGAATTTGCATAATTTGATGTTTTCATGCAATTTGCAGGTGTTCAAAAATGGTTCCTGTATGATAATTAACAGACTGCAACAACTATTAGGGAGATGTGATTAAATATACTTTAATATTAAAAAAAAAATTATTCAGTATTATTATTGTTTAGGTAAGAAGCATTATAACATATCACAAATAGCTATATTGTGGAAAAAATAATTTTCAACAATATACTCATTTTTTATGTATTTATGGTTATTTTCTAACTTTTATCAAAAACGACATTCTTGTACATGTAGTTATGGATAATATTATACACTAATTACTATTTTTTTAATTAATAACTATTTGTGCTCAGTTGTTGACATTAATAGCTATCCACTGATGTGTTAAAATTTTGGAATAATGCAATAATAAAATTTTTATTTCACCTCTCTGATGTTGCAATCTTTAAAAACATGGCTTTTTAGTTACTAGCCTCATGACCAGTTAAATTTGAATTTAGAGTTATTCTTCTCCTAGAGTGGTTGCCAACCAAAGCTGAAGAACCTATTCTACACTACTATTTAACCCATAGCTGGTATTTGTGTGAGATTGAATATAACAAACTTGACTAGAATTTGAACTTGGTACAATGATTTCTTGTTCTGTGCTATTAACCATTACATAATCTGCAGATCTCATATTACAAGTTCTAGAGTTCATTAATTAAACTCAAATAATTAAACAATTTCAATATAAAAGCAATTCAACTTAGACAAATCTACTCACTTGAACAATTCCTTTTGTAATGTTAAAACCTTTTTCCTTTTCATCATTTTGTTGAAAGGCATCAA